>JAHXMU010000393.1:913147-930448 GCA_019455685.1 Philornis downsi
TAAAATTATAAAATTATAAAATTATAAAATTATAAAATTATAAAATATAAAACTATAAAATTATAAAATTATCAAGTTATCAATTTAAATTATTCAAAATCCATTAGATTGATATGTGACAGGGCTGAAGTTACATCGATAACCTGAGTACAATATCAGTAACTTGGCTTTTGATAGATAGTAAATTTCCCTTTAATGTTAACTTCCGTTTCGCTTATTGTTATCCTTTTTTTCCGTGGTAAAAGATAACCCGGCCGTGAAATTGATATGCCACCATACATACATTTTCTTTTCAACTGCAAACAATTGACAAGAATTTGTTGTTAATCATATACAAAACAATCATCACATTTATTGTTGATTTTCTACCAAATGACGGACGGATGCGCAAGCGACTCAGTACAGGATCCTTTCTTCGGTGTATTCTCATGAAACAAAAGCAAACGAAATAAGGAGGGACGGCAACAATCCTTTGAGAAATGGATTCATCCGGTCGTTGTTATACAGATGATCCTTTCGCGTTCATTGAAAACAGCGTCAGTATAGGAATTTGCATGTGATCCGTAAGGAAGGATTCAAGCAAATACCCAGCACAATAAGCAAATGGTGTACATTTCATGTGGAGCATATGCAATTCCTACTTTAACATAAATGTTATTTGGACAATAAGATTTCCGGTATTTTGTATGGCAATGAAAACTTGAAAATTAACGCCTTCAAGTATTTGAATTGTATTTGAAACCCGAACCAATGGGATCTGACGCTGTTCAGCACCCAGAATATACTTAGAAGTTATTAAGGTGTGCATTATGTGCGCGAATGTTAAAGCTTCCGGGCGCAACATCGAAAATCCTTCAGTTCATTCAAATGTTTTAATAATTATATTCACAAGGTTAAGAAAAACGTGGAATTGCCTAAGATTTTCTATAGAATATAACTTCTGTCTTTACGAGGAAACACGAGAATACAAAAGATTTTCAAAATAAACCGCATTTGGATATTTAATGCAATTTTTTTATTTCTTTCTTTTGCATTTTATCTCATTCAAGTGGTAAAATCAAAGCACAAACGGGGCAGCAACAATACACCAGCGAGCGAAGTAAATGAAAACTTCCATCACCCGAAACAATGAAATCACTCACAAAAACTCGAAACCAGCAACAAGATCTCTTGCAGTATAACAAACCTCGTCTCGTAGCAACAGAACGAGAGATTTTGTGCAAAGATGTTACTTCGATATGGGTGATGGGTTCGAGGTTTTGGTGCCACAATTTACGTAACATTTGTTGTGTATGGTTGTTGCTGTTATTATCGTCCAATAGAGCAGGGATTTTTTCCAATAGTTACACGCAGTGGCGGCAGAAACTAGGGGCTAATTATAAGCACTCTCCAAGTTATCCTCTGTGTCAAGTGATTATAAAGTAAGGATACGCTGAGAGAAAAACTAAACTTTTAAAGAATATTTCAGACTATGACAGGTGTATTCCCAAATTGACATCGTTAGAACGTTAGGACCCGTTATGACACGAATATTGTACGCTTTACTGATACATAAGACCAATACTCACTGAAACCTCTGTAATTTTCCTAAATTATTCCAGAAAGTGTATAAAAATCTTTCTTATGAAAATCTTTCTTAGGTTAGACAACAACTTCGCAGCTATCATTTATTTATGTCAGAGTGATAAGAAGCTGTTATTCGTTACCACTTCCCTCAGAACATAGAGAGAGAGTACATATTAAAAATAGAATTTTAAGTACGGACTTTCTAAGTCCACATTCATTGAGTTCTTTCCAACAACTAATACGACTGCAGTAATGGTGAATGAGTGTCCTCCCCCCTCTGGAAGTAGATTTCCAAAGCCGCCACTGTCTGCACAGAATGCACAAGACACAAATACAGGAGTATTGCGAGTAAAAAATATTTTAACTATAATTATTGCTTCCTTTAGAAATAAATCGCCAACTTTTCAAGTTCAGTGTTTGCGGTGTGGTTGGTGATAAGTCTGACTTGGCCTTTGGATTCCTTGTGGACATCGTTCGTTTACTGCCATGAGGAGATGAGCGAGGACGGATGGGCAGAAAACGTTCCTATAGGTTTGCGGTTGTTGATGGCTGAGTCATATGTGGCTGCGAATTTTGCAGTTTGCAATTGTTGTGGTCTGTTCGTCTGGATTTTTGATTTCTTTCTATTCCTTTTTTCACACTGACTATCCGTCTGCCCGTCGCTTCATCTGCCCGTGTGTCCAATCGACTATGTGCCTAGCTATTGCTTTCGAGTTTAAGCAATCTTTGTAGTTGTAGTTTATTGCATTTTATTTCATTTGGTTTTGCAATTTTACAATTTCAAAAGTTGTTAATGTGATTTTGTACTTTTGTTGTAATATTACTTTGGTTAGCACTCACCTTAGTTCGTTCCTCACTGCATTGGTTTGAGGTCTAGTTCATGATATTCCAATCCGTTGTTTCTTACAGATTATTTGGAGACCAAAGAGAGAATATCATGACTCAGTTGGTACGTGCGCTACAAGTTGAGCACCCATTTGGCGTGTTCAAAGTTTGTTCCTACCATTGTTGCCAATCCTCTATGCCAATGCCATAGAGAATCTCTGCAGGAACCAATGCAAGAAACTCATTCGCCAGTCGTCTGGCTGCTTGGCAGCCGGGGTTATTGGTGATCGTTACATTTGAAAAGCGATCATTAAGTTTTCAACACCATATCCTGCGTGTAAGCCTACATTTGCCCTAATGATGGCAATAGACAGTCACAGAGAATGTGTGTAGTTGTAGCTACAAGTCCCTATTAGTGTTGTAAAAGAACAAAATATTTGGATATTGAGTATGTTGCACAGTCTGTTCTTTCGGCTGCTTAAATCCAAAATCAAGCCACTCAATACATTTGCAATTTAATTTTTTTTTATAAAAATAATATTGCAACGTAGAATGCGGATGGTATTCTATTCATCGAAAACCTCGAAAAAGAACTCTGAATAGTGAATGTTATATGTCACTCTGGGAAATTTTTGAAATCTCTTGGAGACTCTTCCGAAATAATATATTTATGTCAAAGAATAACCCAATCATCGAAAAAAGACACCAGTTCTCCCAACGAATGCTCTTTTACGTCTTTTATCGACTGAAAATTGGTGCTTCGAAGTGATCATTTTCGAAAGTGAATATATCACAATATCGTTCACACTGATAGACTTGTGAGATCGTGCAAAATCCACAAATCTAGCCTTTTTCGAAGATTTTTTTGTTCTCAAACACCACATATTATCCATACAATATTCGAATTCCGCGATAATTAAGAAACGGAATCAACATTACCTTGATTTTTGATCGACTTTGATACGAATTCGGCCAATTGGAAGGCTCCATTCTGAAGTCTGACTGGTTCGCATATAAAACGCCTTTCATACCTAAACAATTTTGTAATATGATACAAAAATATGAATCATGAAATACAAAAAGTTCAATGGCTATCCCTCTCAAACTTAAGTGAAGATTTTCAGTCACGATTTCGCTTACTTTATCGATGTTAATTTCAGTTGAAGGTGTTCATGGCTAACCAAAGCGATGCTAATCACCGCGTCCCGATTACTTTTGAATACACCGTAACCTTGCGCAATATTTTCAGCGATTCAGCACCCGGAATTCTATATGCAATACAAAATTTAAAATTCTTCGTTCTTCGAACTGATAAAATTAAACACTGAAAACAAATTAAATGACAGATAGCGCTGAAAGTCCGCCTTAGTACAGAGGACTTTCGTGCCAACAATTTTGACAATCCCTTTAAACAGGCTTTTTAACTTATTATTAGAATTTTTGAATATTCTTCAAATCTTCAATAAATTATTATGAATATGTTTCACAAGTATAAGCAGGTAAAAATATAACATTAAAATAATGAAAAATACTTATTTCTAAGATATGTACGTATATTTTGAAAGAAAATGTGATTTCGACAAAAATGGCATTAGAGAGTTTTTGTAGACTTTTTTCTGTCCTATGGACAATAGTCGTGTATACGTGGTGCCTGAAGACGACGCAATTTTCATCCGGCCCCCAAACAAGCCGATAAGTTCTCAGTAGTATCGAGTACCCAAACCGTAACCGAAAGTACCCATAATTTACAGCACTAGTCGCTATTGTTGTTACTAAATACCAGCGTTGCCTGGCTAGTTGCCTTAGTGTTGAACTACTGACATTTGCGTTTACTTACTTTGGCTGGATCTGCCACAAAAAATTGCTCTGGTCTTCTAAGACAGAAGGTGCGAATGGATACAAAATTAAACATTTCTTAAATGCCACAATCAGACTGCTCGTATAGATTTCCTGAAAGAGATTTACCCAGCCATCAATACATCCATACACGTACCTTTTAATAGCTCCATTCTGTCAATCTGTGTGAGTTCGTTCCTTCATTCGTCCGTCCGTCCATCTGTCTGATTTTTTTTTCTGTTGCGTTTTTCAACCAGTAAAAAAAGGTCATTTGAATGGCACTCTGAATATAGAAAGGAAGAAGAACTCTCTGTTCCCCCTTTATGAGATGGTGCAAATTCCCTTTTAGTCCTACGATATCGGTATACAGTTTTACATTTCACTGCGTATTAGTACCAAGATGACTTTGGAATTTTATAATTAAACTCAAGGAAATGGACTTCAAAAGATTACTACTTCTTCGTCTACGGCCATTGTTGCTTGCTAGTGTTGGGTCTGTTCGAAAAGTTCAATAAAAAGTTACATTGTAAACTCAAAATTGCAGGACACATTCAGCAAACAATGAGTTCAGTTTAAAGGTTTTCGTTTTAACATTGCAAAAAGTGGTTACAGAGTGAAGGAAATAGTTTCTTTATACTCAAAAACAAAGTTTTCAGACAGCAGTTTCTTTAGGTTCAAAGACGACGAACGTTGTTGTTTTATTTTCACTTTTACTCTAAGAGTCGGTTTGTTGCCATTGCTAAGTGCATAGGAGATTATCTGTGTTCCTCAATACGTGTATGTGAATTCAAATTAAAATTGAAATTTAAGAAATCATTTAATAATAATACTGATCCTAACTGATATAAATGGTAATAAGATGAACATTTAATTGTCAATACTTAAGATTGCTTTTCTTGATGTGATTGATGAGAGTTTTTAGATGTAACAGATTTTGCAAATACATCGCTTAATGATTTTGATTTTGATTTTGCAAATACATCATTGATGATTCAAATAAATGTCAAGTACTGGCAAAGTTTTATAAATTACAGTTTAGCTGCAAGTGGGACTTACGACGATATATCCAAACATATTGTCAAATCATTTGGACTCGTCATTGATATTTCAGCTAGTTATACTTATGTTGGCATAGGAATAATCATAGGGAAAATGTAAAACCATCCTCTCCTCCTCCTCATTGTTGCATCTTCAGCAGTGGTCATTTAAATTTATCCTCACAATAAGCAGGCATTGCCCGATTGTCTCTTCATGTACGATGTAACAACGATTTTGTGTGCATATCGTCGTATTCTGGCGTCTTGATTATATGATGCATGTAAAAGGACATCCGAGATGGTTCGTATATCTTCCTGCGCCTGGCAAATATTGAGGAACTATTGATAGATGCTAAATGTCAATTTTCAATTGATGCTATTTTCACTTTGCGCAGAGGATGACGTAACCAATAAAGATCTACTGAGGTGCAATTATTTCTAGCTGCTAGGAGGTATACAGGCCTGTTTACACCAATGCGACATAACAAAACGTTTCAACTCCCCATAGTTTTATAGGGAAAATGAAATCGTTAATCCATAAGCAATTTTTAAATCACCAACCACAGAAATGAAACACCTTACAGATTATCGATTAGACTCGCTCTAGATCTATGCTATTGAACTGATCAGAATATCAACTACGATAGCGTTATTTTGTCAACCGATTTATTAGTTCATTATTTAATATTTTTATATATTTTCTTGTCAAGTAGCAACTGTCTCCCACCAACCTTTTCTTCTTCAAACTCATTAGCAAAAAGTTTGTAATTTTCACCTTTGAAGCAGAGCAGCTGTTATTCGTCTGAAAGAAAAAAACCGAATGGAAAATAATCTCGTAATTATTTAAAATTGAATTCAGTTTTTTTTATTGTCAATTCATTTGCAAACATAAATATTAAGAATGTAAAACCTTGTAAAGTGCAAAAGGTCGCCCATATGTGGACTTGACCAAAACACCCTCTGGCCCACGCCCACTCACCATCACACAGTTACACAGTTGCTGGGCTGGGTGTTGTTGGGTAAAAGAGTAAACACAAAATGAGGTTAAATAAACAAATTTTCCTCTGGCCGTAAAAAAGACTCAACAATTCTGCCACTTTGTGCTGTAAAGTCTGCAGTAGGGAATTGTGAAAAGATATACCGCCAACAACAACAACAGACAAAATTTATGTTGTTGCTGCTCGGCTAACGTGGCTGTTGCTGCTAACCGGCTGCAATATTTATGAACGGAGCTTAATTTGTTAATTATACAAAGATAATTAAAATAAATTCAATGTGTTTTAAATGCAATACAGAGAAAAAAAATAACCACATAAATCCGTACGAAGAGCTGCTCTCTGATATTGGCCATCCACAATGTTTTATATAATGAAATGAAATCATAGCCATTTTTACAATAAATATTTAAATAATACAAAATCATTAATTTTCTACAACAACAATGCCAACACAATCTCCATACTTACCACATTCATATGATAATAATAGAGATTAACAGTATAAAAAAAGTTGTACATTTTTTGGTGTTGTTTTGTATTGCTGTAGCCTGTTGGCCTGAACCCCATGAAGATGATAACGAATCTCAAACACCTGCTCACACTAGTGGACGGACGAGTAGATCGCGCGGGGGGAGGAGCACGTTTTTTTAATATTAAACCAAACATGATGACACAATTTAGTTACTGCGCTTTAGGTCGACGTAGCATAAAGATTATGTACGAGCACTTGTTGTAAGAGACCAGTGCAACTCATGAATACAGTGGGACAGCAGCTACAAATCCCGGCGATAGCCAAAATCAAGATATTTCTAATAAAATTGTGCAGTAGAGGCCATTAAAAAAAAACTAGAAACGATTTAAATTGTCTCCCATACCTCGGTTGCATCTCCAGGAGCAATGATTTTAACATTAGTCCAAAACCTCGTTGCATGACAAAAGAGCATGCTATATGTCCTGGACCAGCTATTAATCATTTAAAGAGCCCGCTTAAAGAGATTGTCAAAATTCTTTTTACACTAAGTTGGCATAACGGTGCACTAAGAGTTTGAGCACGATCTGTAATTTAGTTTATTTGTGGTAGCCGATTTTGTTAGTTTGCCTAAAGCGTTTTTTCCGATTTTTACTATCGATAAAAATATCGAAAGAAAAACAATTTGCTCCAAAATTTGTACGGCAAATGGAATTTGGTATGGCGAATCACTGAAAATTTTACAGAATGTTTACTTGGAATCGACTTTGTCAAAAGTGTAGGGATGTGGTAGAAGATTTGACTCGTTCTGCTCAGCCATCAATGTCTACAATTTAAATTAATACCGACAAAGATAAACAAAGCGTAAATGAAAATAGTAATTTAAGTTTGAGAGAGATAGCCGCTGAAATTTCTATTGCTCAAAAATTGATTCGTACTATTTTACATGTTTGCCCCTCGGCAAATAACTAAAGACTTCCATTTTAGTAGCCGAATACAAACTAGAACGAGCCATAGGACTTAGTAATAACGCTTTCCAACTGAGCCAAAATCGAAAAAACCATAAACCCTATCTAAAACCACAATAATGTTGACTGTTTTCTTTGCATATCGCGGTGTTATGCACTCAAAATACTTGTCAGAAATGCAGACAATAAATAAAGTATATGATATGGGCTCTATGCGGCATTTTAGAGAGCAAATTCATCGAAAAAGTCCAGATTTATGGAAAAAGAACCCATGGATCTGGCAACTCCACAACACTTCGTCTCACAAGTCTATCATTGTGAACGAATTTTTGGCCACATATTCAAAAAATACCATGGCACACCTATCGTATTCATCTAATGTGGCTCTGGCTGAATTTTTCTCTTTCCAAAACTCAAATCACCTCTTCTAGGCACCCGTTTTCAGTTGATAGGTGACTTAAAAGAGACTTAGCGGCATAATAAATGCACATGCATTTACTCCTAAGCACGTAAACATGTTCGAGCTTAAGATAACCATGCTACGGCACATCCTGAGAAAGAGTCAAGAAAAGCAGTTTGACTCATGACGCTATTTTGTGCACCAAAAGCCTCCTCGACAGTGAGATATGGTTGAAACCATTTTAAGCCTTAGCTGAAATTCTGAAATTCTCCTTAATGAGACTTCTTCCTAATAGCAATGTCCCGGTATAAACTTAATTATGACAAAATTGTTTGTTTAGCACAGTGGGCTAAAATTCCAACTATGAAAGTGATATGAAAGTAAAAAATCTATTTCTGAAGCTCTTCTGAAAAAATGAAAAAATTGTGGTAAAATTATTCGTTCAAATACCATGGGCGAAAATTTTAGCTAAAGGCAAAAATCTGAGTTCTGAAAATTTCCTGGCAATTTCGAATGATATCTCTCCATCTGATATCTCTCAATCTGTCTTAACATCAATTCTTCGTTTAGCCACAACTAGCAAAAATAATGTATTTTTTTTAAGAAAGCCACATAAAAATGAGTTATCCAGAGTTTTAAATTTTTCTCAAAAACGTGAATGATATTTCTCGATAGTCCTTCGTAGTAACCAAGTTCTGGTACAAATTTGATTAATGGAGAATACTTTGTCTAAGCCCAGTAGACGAATATATTATGTTATATAAAAAAAATCACACGGAAAATGTCAAGAATTAAGGGTTCTTAAATTTTTCTGAAAAATATCAACCATTTGCAATGATTTTCCAAATAGCAATGTCTTGCCCCAAATCTGTTTCCAAGGAGGACGAACATTTCATACGTGTTAAAATCACTTAAAAAAATGGAAATTTTGAGTTCTGAAATTCTTTTCAAAAATATTAATGACGTTCCTCAAAAGTTCTGGTAATGTTCTGGCGTACTTTTGGTTTGCATGCTCTAACTAATTGATTAATAAAGGTATCGGTTTACATAAAAATTATCTAAAAATTTTGTTTTCATTTCTGCCAACTGACTAACAGAGATTTTTGTGTCCACTAGTTAAATTCAGAATTTTTACCCAGGCTCTAGTTTAGTGTAATATGAATTTTAAGCAGACAGTACTCTTAATCTTGATCTCGAACTAGCGTTCAGAATTTTAATATATCTGAGAAAAACAGTTTAACAGAGGTGGTCTGCGACTTCTAAATCAGCTGTAAGGCTCAGTGGCCATTTCTTGTGTTGGCATTTTAGGCGTCTGTAGTTGACGAGCCTATACTAATGGAAAAATGGTCTCAGTTGTTATGTAAACGTTGCTTCTTTAATTTTCAATTTTTAATATATTATCCCTTATCTGACAGCATAAAAATTTAAATATACGTCTAAAACTTGAAAAATAACTTGAAAAATTACAAGAAAATATGTCCAGATCATCATGGATAGAATGCAAATTCTAGATTAAAAACTCTATTAATGACATAAGGGAATATGTTAGTTTCGGAATTCTTGGGGAGAAAACAATTCCGTAAGATAATGAAATCGTATATTAATCATTACGACCATTACGTCATGCAAGTTGTCAGCTATCACGAATGAAATGAAATGCTGCGGAGCAAATGGCTTTGCATTTATGCACTCAGCCAAATTCCAAAACACCAATTCACAGACTTCTGAATGAAACCAAACGATACAAATTTCTAAATTTCTATTCAAAGAAACCCCAATTTTTATATTCGTTTTATTTGTTGGCAGCGGCCAATTGAGTTTCCCATTTAAATGATAGCACAGCCATGAACAAAGTTCCCAATATTTTACAAAGCATATAAATGACGCTATGCGTTTTCCAGCCTTGTATTTTCCAAAGCCGATTCCGTATTTGGCGATCATAAGGCGCAAAGGACTTCAGTTTAAATTAATTGAATGGCTTTAGACCAGGCTGGATCTACTTTTCTTTGCCACCCGCATGAAATTGATGTTCTTCAAAAACAGAATGAAGACCTGCAAAATGGGGGCATGGATTTAAATCATCATATCCACTACTTATCCCATTGCGTTGTCCAATAAACCTTCTTCCTCTGATTTCCCTTTCATCTTACATGCCGTTCGATTAGAAAAGACAAACAATCTGTGTTCTTCCCCACTGTTCCACGATGTACTAAAGCACAAACAACCCTTTATCGAGGTAGACCGTTGTTGTTGCTATTCGATGTTTGATAAAATATGTTGCATTCATATTGAGTGACAACATTCGCATTAACTTTTAAATTGAGCACAGCTTTACTGAATTATTGTTCTTGTGTTTGTTCATTGTCCCCTCTGAACTGCACATCGAAAGAGGAGGAACGTATAAACCTTAAGCATGGTCCACGGTTCCATTGTCATCGAAAATGTGATGTGTGCTTTGGGTATTAAAAACAAATCGCAACGAATTTTGTCATCGGTGATGCATTATGAATGCAATTTTTAGCGGCTCGCTCCTTCCCACGACAGCCCTCCATTACCGCCGTTTATGTTAAAGCTTAAACCATTGAAAAGGCACAAACATTGAAGAGACACAGAGTTGCGACCTTGTGTTGCCAACAACAATTGCAACTACAGCAATGGCATCATCAGCTTGAACTGAACGTATGGCTTTAAATAACATCTTCGTCATCTTGCGTCCACATCTACCTCAGCACAATAATGTATGGAAACATCGTAGCGTCATGTATGGATGGCGATATTCGAGACCCACCATTGGGGCAACAGAAGTATCTATCAATGATACCACATTTTCATGTGCACACATTTTGTTGCTGGGTATGATAACATAATTCTCATACAAATTGCAGCAACTTAACCAACTTTTGAATCACATCTATGTGTATACGTACAAAAGTTGCCAAGGGTAGAGAATTGTGGTCCAGGGTCCATTTCTTCTTCGGCCAATATGTTTGTGTTCGAATTAAGTTGTCATAATTCGACAGCCATTGACAGAAACAATGTTAAGTGAAGTTTTAATTTGTCTTCTTCCAAAGATGAAGCTGACGAGAATGATGATTCACTTTTATCTCAATAACTTTGATAAGGTGCAGATCCTCACAAATGATATCGCTGGCTGGTATTTCATATTGCAGCAGAGGAATATGTCTGAATGAGATATTTGAAGGATACTTGACAAAGGGGTATACTACAGTAGCCTTTGTATGTGACTGTTGTTCATAAGAACGCTATTAAACCGCAGTGAGGCTTTTCAGTTCGGTACTGGGTGAGAACACTTCCAGATTTGTTTCCAGTTTCGAAAAGTGTTTTCGACCCAGAGATAAAAGAAGAGATGCTTGCCATTTCACTAATTGTGAAATCTGTTACGATTATTACCAATACGATTAATGTATTACATTTTAACCAAACTTTTAGTTTTGCTGTTTTTCCACAACGCCCCGCAACAGGCGCATTGCTCTCGATACAGCAACACTTTGGTGTCTGTTTTTTAGAGTAACGTAATGAAAATTAGTCGAAGCTCTGTGCAACTGGCCAACAATTAAATGTTATAATAGTCCGTCATTATTGACGTCAACGTCATCCTCCGCAACAAAATGCAGCAGCAATAACAGCAAAATATAAATCATACCAAAATCTCAAGTTTTTACCGCATCATATGAGTGCGCGAATGTGGTTACTACAACGAGTATAACTTTTGATTAGGATTATGCTCGAACTAATTGTTTAATTAAAAAAAGAACAGAGGTAAACCTAAGTCCTCGCCGCACCCTCGAATCTTTCTTCCTGGCGTTGTTGATCTGTTCGCACACTCAGTTTGGATGTTGTAGCAGCAAATGATTAATTTGAGTTATGAGTTCATATAATGTGCCACATCTTCTTCCTCATCATGCCTGGTTTTCCTAGACATTTTATAGGGGTTTTCATAGGCTCGTTGTGTTTTAAAGGATTTTCATTTCTTTTGTGGTTTCTGCTCGGGAATGGGTTCGATGTGCATTATCAATGAAGAAACGGATGGCTGGATGATGACGATGACTGAATGAATGGCTGAAAGGCTGCTTGGCGGCTTGGTCAACTCGCAGCCAAGTGATGCTGCCTGTCCAGATGATGGCGAGTGACCGAACAAGGGCTTTATCGTTTCTATGTTGCATAGTCGGCTGTCGCTGCTTAGCACAGCATGGTTATTAGCTGGGCTGAGTTGGCGACCTAAATCAAAATATAATTTGAAAGCCATAATTAAAAGTAAGCAAACTAAACAACCAACCAAGCAGGCAGCCACTCCAAAAGCCCTGCATTCGCTCGCGACAAGGCTCTTGGTTCCTTTTCAGCAGAAGCCGTGGCATGTAGTATAGTTGCTTTTGTTCTTCTTTGGGATTTCTCTTTTCGCATTTGTTTTCCTTTCGTTTTGTCTGCATTTGCCGGTTTTGAAGCGGATTTTTAATAGCCACTTATTACGTTTCCGAGGAGGGGATGGGAGATCAATGTCCGTCCAACTGTCTCTCTGTCTGTCTGTTGCTTATTCTGGGCATTTGCTGCTATGAGTCTCCGTTTGTCAGTTATGACAGACACTTGTCTTGACTGGGCAAAACTCCATCAGACTGAAAACTATTCATATCCCGTACATACATATGAAAGGTATATTCGAGCTATGAAGATCCAGAGAGCCCAAGTTTTGACTTATTCTGATTAATTTTTATAATATTTGCTTAACAATACGAACCGGCACCACTAACAGCGACAACAACAAACCGGGTATCCTGGCTTCAAATTAAAATGGCGCTCCTCTTGTGGCCACTTGCGGCCACAAAAAATGTCTGTCCATCCCATACTGCCTGTGACTGATGCCGTTGCCGATGTTGCTGCTTAGGTTGCATATTAACCTGCTGTTTAAGAAGGTTGTCATTGATGGCCTGGACGGTTATGACGTGCATCAACGTTACGTTGCTGATCGTTTGTTTGTTTTATGCCGTGGGTTTGTCAAAGTAGGTGGAGTCGTTCCAGTTGCTGACTTGAGTTGTGTTGCTGCCGTATGTGGCTCGTAAAAATGTTTTGCATTTATTAATCATCTCCTCGTGTAATGCACACATCAGCCATTCTGCCATTCATCCATCGTATCCACGCATCCATCCATCCATCCATAAATACGTCCAGACTGAGACTAACTAACCATCTCAGCTCACATCTCTCAGGCTGTCTCCTCATGCGTTTAGTGCTAACCAGGTATTAATTTAGTCAAATGGTTTCTCAAGAATTTCCCCTGGCTTGTTAACAAAAAAGCATTTTAATTTTTTAATTTGATATTCATTAACATCAACATCTCCCCACATTCTACTCGGACATACGAATATGAATGAAAGCACACCTTACCAACCATCAACTGTCCGCAATTATATATTGAGGCAGTTTCCATTTCGAAACGTATTCCAGTGCATTTAAAATAAAGGTTTCGAAATAAAATGAATGTGAGTAAAGTGGAATGAAAACAATCAAAGCCAGCAGACAAATTTACAGTTGGACTGATCTTGTCGTAAATGTAACGCACGAAGGGAGTGAACTGAGAACGCATCAATAAGCGAAGCAACGACATCAACTTGAACCGCCATAATTATCACAAACTCGCCCTTAAATCCCAAACAATGCAGAAGTTCTTCAATGGAGGCAACAAATTGCATATTTGTTCAGCTTTTGAGGACCACCTGGGAAATGTCAATCAGGGCTACCTTCCAGATTGTTCTACTCTCTGATCCATATTGGAGAGCAAACTGACATTATAGTCAACAATTAATCATAACTGAGAGTTGTTTGACTGCTCTTGTGGTTTTTCATTCTATGTTGTTTAATCGAACCAATTTAAACAATTTGACAGGCATTTATTGGCATATTATACAACAACAACAGCAACAAAAACGAAAACTTTCAACTCAAGCATGCCGCAACAACATGAAAGTGCAATTATTTGAAATAAACTATGACGACGATCGTACTCGTGCAACAAGAAACCTTTCTTCTTTCTTCTCCACCCAACATTAGAAAAGGTCGCACTTTGGCAAGGAGAAAATTGCAAGGCTAAACAAAACTAAACATGTATTAAGGGAACTTTATCCGATTTCTGTATCCGCTTTCTCGAAATTCTAATAGGTTTCTTCGAAACAAATTCACTTTGTTCATGACTACGGTATGCGAATGATTACTATCCCGAATTCAGAATTCTGACAACATGAACCTAATTTTGAGTAATGGAATAGAAGACATGGGATCCGCCAATAATTATGAAACTGAAAATAAAAACTGTTCACTTGGAATATTCATACTTCAGAACCTTTTCTTCAATTAACTATAACTCCCAATTTCATATATGCCAATTTTTGGTTACATTCAAACCCACCACTACTATGAAAATTACGTTTCTTTGGATGACTTGCCAACCATCGTATGTACATTAATCACTCTTATATATCACCAAAGGCTCCTAGAAAATAACCATATACCTATACATGGATTGCAAAAGGATTGATCCCTGGCATAAAACCTATATTATAATTAAACGTTCACATTGAAACTAAGCTCAATATCTTGCCAGTATTCTCTAATTTCCAAACCTTGCTTAAAACCTAATAAACAAATGCGAAAAGGAGTCCTATTGGACACGTTGAAGAATATTCGTTCTTATCTATTAAACGCCGAATATAGAAAATAAGTGAAAGTGAAGAAAGTGCTTCCGTCTTCGGGACTCCTCCTCCAATTCATGATACCAAGTTTTGACAGTGTTTCAAAAGCCTGGTTCTTCCAATGGAGTTTTTATCGCCGTCTTCCGCACCGTCCACCAAATTCATTATCGCAGATTTTTCGTGTTGAACCATTTGAATCCATCCACACGACATAATCCGGCCAAAGCAATCGCTGTAGACTTCACCACGGCGATATCGATATACGGCTTATACAGCCAACGCTTCATACGAAGCCTATATATTGCTCCATTTCTTATAGGATTCCCCACCACACAGTAGGACAAGTACTCTCGAATACAGCTGAATTTTTATTCGTCGAGAAATGACTTTGTCATTAATCCACTGACTAAGGCAATAGTGACATCTCTTTGAAAGCAATAATCGCCTAATCGCCGGGCCAAAATTAGTAACTTAATCTACTGACGATACCTTTCTGAATGCTTGAGAGGGTTGCAACAATACTTCTAACAATGATGTCTACGATATATCGCCACAAACGCAAAATATCACATAGCTTTTATTAAAGATGGTACCATATCATTTCCAATAGCTAGCTTTTACCGTATCGGAC
Source organism: Philornis downsi (assembly GCA_019455685.1). NCBI lineage: Eukaryota > Metazoa > Arthropoda > Insecta > Diptera > Muscidae > Philornis > Philornis downsi. The sequence continues at coordinate 928,579 of JAHXMU010000393.1, forward strand.
TATCGGGGCTGCCTTATTATCGGCAAAAATATCACACGTGTCGATCCGTTTTCCTTTAGTTTTCTCCAAGAATTGCTTTATGTGAATACCTATTTAGTTGTGATTTTATCAGATCCAAAACCATTCTAATAAAGCCAGATCGAGTCAAAAAGAAAAAGGTTTCTTTCACTATTTATCACACTCTACAGAACTTTGTAAACGATGAATAAAAAACTGATACCGCAATAGTTGGTAAGATCGATTTCTTTGAACACACGATATAATACATTTGAATTGCAATCCCCGAACACGCATTCATTGCCAAACCGTTTCCAGAGGCTAATGCATACTGACTATCACCTCGTTGTAACCGATCTGAAATAGCTTTGCCGGCAGGACATCAGAGCCACAAATCGACACGGTACAATAAAATGCTTCGCCTTGATGGGGGTGATATCAGCTTTGTGCTCGTCAAATGCATCGCTCATTTAGGCACCTTCTCCGTAAAGAATGCAGATATTCCTGGTGCATAATGTTTCACACTTTTCATTCGTGTTTTTATAATAATTTTATTTGAAATGAAATGAACGCCTTATTAGGCCACCGCATCTGATGTTTGTGTTTGGACTGCCAACGATCACCTGGCTGGTGTAAAAGTTGGGTTTCCGCGAGAGATGTTATTTACTTGCCTAAAACGCATCGGTGTTAGGTTGGCATTTGTGTCACCCAAACTAACCTAAGCTACCACTATATGATATGGCTGCCCGATGGCATTACCAGGGAATACATGTACAGAGTTGTAATTACTGTCAAGTGAATAGTCAGAAATAAAAGTTAGAAGATCATTTACGAAATCTGAATAATAGAGGTGTATGAACGTTATCATGTTAGCCACAAAATTTTGTCTCTGATTACAATTTAGTCTAGTACGGCGGCAAAGTCTATCTGAGGAGATAGCTGCGTGGCAAGACGAAGTTATTCAAACTATTTTTCTGTAGTTCAGTTTATAGCTGGGACCTTTTTCCTTTTACTGAAGAAATCTGCCGTATTATGCCCATCTAAGCTGAATTTAGGAAGAATATTTTGAAGAATATACGATGACTTATCGATTAACGACTGACAGAACGTGTACATGATGTGGAAATATTTTTGAGTACAATGCATAATCCGTCTTCCCAAAAACGTAACACTTTTCGACAAAACATTTCAGAATATCGCCAAGATATCTCAGAGGTTTTGACGTGTTTGTCTATAAAATTAAAAGACAGACAAATGATAAAGAACTAAACATGCAGTTTGGAAAGTACAAAACCAAAGTCTTAAGTTCAATAAAAACATTCACAGAAACGGAAAGACTACTAGCAACACAACTCAACCTAAACAAATTCCCTCTTGTTCGGCTATTATAAAATAACAGCCACCAAGCATGATTTCGTCCTGAAAAGAACAATATTTAACTCGGCTGTCGGTCGAACCCTCTCATTTCTCCTTGTGCTAAATATGTGTTGCCAGGGCCGGGGCCGATGGAATGTCATACCTGCAGCTCAGCTTGTACATGTCTTAACAAGCAAAGACTTCTTCTGTTGCAAATGATGGCAGTCAGTCAGTCATAGACGTTTCTTGATCGATCTATAAGCCATTATCTACTCAACGAACTGACGAAAAACTGCGAAAGGCCGACATAGTAATTTGTAAACGAATTACCGATCTTCAAGCAATGGCCGCAATGGCGAGGGATCCAATCCACGTCTTCAATTGCAGCTTGTTCGTGGTTGTTGTTGTTGTTGCTGAGCCAACAAGGAATAAACGAGTATTCCTTTAAGATATTTTCATTGCTTTTGTTGTTATTGTTGTTGCTTTAAGTAAACAATAATTTGAACGCGAGCATATA
>JAHXMU010000393.1:930458-1024521 GCA_019455685.1 Philornis downsi
GCAACAACAAATTCTGAAGGGAGTCCCATTTTGTAGTCCAGAAACGGAAGGGCAGTGACTTAGCGGTCGGACAGACGTCGCGCATTGTAGTAGAATTGAAAGGAGTTGAAAGTACAACAAATGAGCGGATACCGGGCATCTCCATGGCAGTTTCATATTTGTCCAATTTTCAGCGTTTTTTTTTTTCTTTTTGTTAGTGTGGATGTGAAAAGAAAACCAACGACTAATGATTACTGCAAATGGACATATATTAGGGCCAGCATAATTCTATCAGTTTCAGATGATGAAATTGAGGAAGAGCCATTGAAAACATCTTACCGAAGCTATTGGAGAATTGCGTTTTAAGTAATTGCCAGCAACCATCACATTCTGGGTTAAATGCCTGAGACTGCTTCAGAGCTGCTAGAGATAGATTTTTGTTTGCCAGGAGGTAGACAAACAACCTTACACTGATCACTTTGAAACACTTGACAGGACTGCATTAATATTCTGTAATAAATCAACGATCACATTTCTATCATAAACTTGCAACATGTATTTGTTGCGACCGAAAAATACTCAAAAAATTCTTCGAAAGTTTGGACAAGCCTCTAGATTAAATTAGATTGATTTAGATTTTGGCACTATCGGACACTTACTCAGACTTTTTCACTTGATTTTTTTACCGCGATCTTGAAGAACAGATATGCACTGCATGCGCATTATTTTAAATGATTACTTCTTTAATTTGCACTTTGCCATTTACATATAGAGAGTAAGGGGAATTTTCCTCTTAAATTAAATTTTGAAAAAAGAGGAACAATACTCGGTAGATCTATTTGAAATTTAAGGCCAACTCGGCACTTCCTATGAAATACTGCAAAAGCCATTGTAATGCAATGCGATTATTGCGAATACGATTATTACAATCTATGCTTGTAGAGTACGTTTCTTTCCATTCCTACGACATTGCATACATTTTTCATAAAGATTATTGCATTTATAGCGGAACCATATAAACCACATTTAAAATGAACCACTTTTGCAACATTTTTTCTGCCTCACTGAACACTTTTTGGTATAACGTAATTCAACGGAAAAATTTCGTGTGGACTCTAACCTTCAGACCCAAACTGTCTTAACCTAAATATCAAACAAAGATGAAACTAACGAATTTGGAAAAGACTCTCCTGATATCACTTCAGTTTCGGAATTTTTTTTTAGCGATTTTTATTTCACACACCCGCCCATAAATGGAAGCATATCTCGATGGCAAGATTGAGCCTCAAATTTCCATAATTTGTGTCGTGCGTGAAAGATATTCGTGAAAGATATTGATGATCAATCTGAACAATTCGTCATACCGCTCTCATTCCTTGACATCAATAGATTTCAATTCTTGTCGAACATTTACGCTGCTCACACCGTCGCTTTAGTTATTTTTCTTTACTTGATGAAACATATTTAACTTTATTCCTTTATTTACAATCTCAAGTATTTACATTCAAGTAATGCTCCGTTGATTGTCAGATAAAGTGAAAATTTAGTTTACATCATAAACGATTACGGGTTAATCGACTGATATGACGACGGGCTAGATAGCTGTTCACTCCTGCCTCGACCGAAAACCAAATGAGCAAAAATAAAGCAATAAATTAAAAACGCTGGACAACAACAGCAAAGCAGCCACCACAATTGGAACGGTCGAAATTATGCAGTTGTCAGTAGTGGCAACAAGCTCTTCATTTTCTACACCGTCACCGTCACTGGTAACAGCACCAGGATGCCACTAAGTTTTCACCTCGGTGCAATGAATGACTAGCAAGCATGCAAGCAACAACCCAGGGCAACCAGCAGTGGACGGCATCAAAAGCGATGACGACGATGATGAGGAAGAAGCATAAACTTATTATGATACTTGTCAAACTGACAGCGGAGAGAAGAAGAGTTACCATGACCACAATAGAAGTTACAACGCTTTGAATTGAACTACACTGATCCACACACTGTTGTTCATTTTGAATACCGAGATCAGTTTTAGCGGCAACAACAACCACGTATATTGCATAAAACAAAAACATGGGAAACGTTTTAACATTTTGGCATTATTCATTTCGAATGGAGAAGTAGAGTGCCATGTCTGACCGTAGTGCAGCGAGTGATGTTGATTGTTTGAGGGCAAACTCATAAATATCCAATCGGTTGAACATGGAAAGTTGTTTATGCTATCGCTAACGGAGCATCCTCTACGCATGGGACCATTCTGCATTGATTTAAATGTGAAGGTGATAACGGGTGATAATACAGAATTCCCATATAGAGATGTCCTAGGAAATAGAACAATACGAAAATTTTAGATAAACAAAAGTTATACTTTCATGAATTCTCAAGGATTGGAAGGCAGTGCCCCCTACTTAAATTTTGTTAACAAGATCATTACAACATGTGTGCTAGCTGGACTTCCAATCCCCAAGGGAAGCAATCCATTAATTAATAATCTCTTAATAACTGCCCTCGGTAATCAAATGGGCTCTGCCAACAACAGCAACAACATAATTCTCATATAAACAACAAATTATAGCCATATTTAAGATGATGACTTTTGATATTAATCCTCCACCACCAACATCAAGATTACCTGGCAAAAACACAACCCAAAACGAAACCCAACACAAACCGTTGGCATCACATGCTGAGGGTCTAACATCACTGGCAACAACAACCACAAATACGCACGAATTCTTAACAAGTTACCACCTCCAAAAGCGATTTGAACAAATCCTCACATGTCGAACGGCACTGCTCCGAAGCTGAGTTGCACCACATACTTAAACAAATGATTAAAGACTCGAAATGGACGAAATGAAAAATAAATCAAAAAAGCCTCAACAAAAAATAACAGCCGCAACAGCAACAACAGAAAAAACACGGCGCTAAAACAGCCTTCAAATGATTTTTGAAATGGTCAAAAGCAACAGGAATACGGACAATAACAACAACTCGCCAATGATGACGGCAGTCGTATCCTCAGTTCCAGCTACAATGTGTGCTAAGAACTCTTCACGTTTCGATGTTGGTTTTGATATCGATAATGCTGTTGCTGTTGCTTTCGGGGGCGTAACTAGAAAATTATTAGTTTGCTTAAGGAGAAGCGAGCCGAGAGAGAGAGAGAGAGAATTTTCATAAAATCATTTTCCATCATCATCATCAGCAGCAGCGAGTAGCTGCTTTCTGCATCATACTCCTCTCATTCGTCTTCTATATCATCCTAATCGGTTTAATCTTGTTATAAACATGATGACTGTCTTAACAGCAACAACAAATATTAAAATTGTCTAAACTCCAATAGCAACAAGAATAACAGCAGTGAAATTGAACACGATTCCTTCCTTTTTTTTTTTGTTTTGCAAAATACCACCTCATTTTAGATGTGCAATCCTGGGATAGAAAATAAATTTAGTATATGGGAATATCCACAAAGAAATTGTCTGTTGAAATGAGATCGTAATTGCTCGATAAAATTTATCTTCGAAAAGGACCAACGCAGGTTAGCGTTCGATGGGCAGGCCCAAAAACTATTGGAGTTTTTTGTTATTTCCTTTCAGGTCTATACATTTCATTGATCCCAAACGGTCAGAAAAGGGTGACTTATCAATCATTCTAAATGGGCCCCTGCATTGTCGATTATCCATTCTTTAGTGGCAAATACATTTCCACCCAAAGAAACTTGAAGAAGATTCTTGTTTTCGGTCAAAATTGTGTTAAGCGATGGGGTCTTTTTTGAATAATGACTGTGTCAATAAGTAAAATTTGCTGAATTTGACCTGAACAGCAACACGAAGATGTTCCAGAACTGTCATTTTATTCAACAGTTTGATATATGTAGTTTATGAGTTGACGGAATCGTAGATAGATATTAAAAACAAATGGAAAAGGAAATCAAAAACTTCAATTTGAAAACCAAGTTATCAAGTTATAGTTATTCTATATCCTTACCTTAAATGCGCGGAAAAATATTGCAAAAGATGAAAAAGAACCTTTTCAAACGATTTTTGATATAATTTACTCAATTGCATTCACACCTTTAGTTTGAAGGATCATAAAGAAGGATGAAGGATATAAAGAGGACACAGCATTTAAATCAGAAACTCGAACATATCGTTTGCAAATAACTGATTATGCGGTATAAATTATTTGACCTGACGAAATGACGAAATATTATTAAAATTATTGCAGGATCTTTCCAATATAATGCGGTAATCATAATCCTAACCGTCATAATTAAGCTATTAGGGCAAATTATGTGATTAAAGAAAATGATGTTACTTTCAGGTGCAAAACCCAATATCGAACTGATATGTCAAGTGGAACTGTACTCCGGCTGAATCGATAAAACGAAACACTTTTGCGTTTTTGCATTTTTGTGCTCTGAAGCAAAGTAATTTCAACATTCATTTTTATTTTAATAAAAATAAATTTATATTTTTAATGGAAATTTCCATCAAATTTTGTATGGAATCAAAGCATATATAAATAAAGACACCTACATATATACGAACATAACAAAATCAGAGTCTAAGGAGTAAAGATAGCAGGATATAAAAATATCCCTACATTTACAAGCCTAAAAACCTGCAAAATTAGCATTTTTCCATATGCTGCAGCAATATAAAATTCACATTTGGCATTCACATCTTGTATTGAGCAAGCTGAAATCTGGATGCGTTCTTACTATGCAATCCTCTACTGCAAGAAAACAAAATAGAAATTTAAATGGCTGACTTAAAACTTAGAAAATATCGAACGCCAACTTGCATTGTTTTGCATTATCACTTCAATTTCGCCTATTTTCGTAATAAAGAATCGTCAAGTGTTAGATCAATTAATCCACTCATTCTGGGCTGCAGAAATATTGATGCCTTTTACCCTTAAATCCTTTGCCAATCATATGAGTTCAACGATGGAGTCACCCGTATGGAAAACTCTTTCGCCAGGAAAGTTGAGATAGTTAAATATGACTATAGTAATAACAACAATGATGGGGCAAGCGAAACTGATGATGATGAAGAATCTAACAAAAAGATGTTCCAACGACGAAACCCCAAAGAAAAAACGCTCAGCTCTTGAAAAAAAAGAATGAAACAATGCAAAATTATCTCAATGATGCGGTGTAGTTTCGAGCTATTTAGAAAAAAAGGAAAAGATGAAGTGAAAGAAGAAAACAACGATGAAAAACTCTCAACTCGTCCGTTGTAAGCAAAAATAGCTATGTCTGCTGATTAAAGCCCCATAACACGGCAATCAATTTAATAAGCGGTATAGCAAATAGCCACTTCCACACCACACCAAGACCACAGGGAACAAAGAAACTGGATGTGTATGAGAGAAGGAGAGTACTAGGAACTACACAATCCCGGTGAAAATGTGAGAAGCTGCAGAACCATTGAAATCAAGCGATTACAACAAACCAATAAATCGAAAAGACTTTTACGCTACGTATGATGTTAGCTGAATATGAAGCCTTTCTTTATTCATTCGTTTTGGAGGGACAGAAACTTGTCGGTTCAACAATCGAGCATTAGAAAAAGGATTATATGAATCCAACAGTTCCACCAGTTGAAGGTTTCCTGTTATAAACACCAGTTGTGGCATGTTGCATACCCCGTATGAGTGTGTGCAAAGTTCGAACACAAAAAGTGACAACACACGTGCTTCCTGGCAGGTCTTCTCACCATCAGCTAGTAAGACGTCTCTCTGCCTTTGTTCTCCTCACAAAGAACACCCACATTTCTATGGATGGTTGTGCCCGTCAACATCTATCACAGTTTTAACGTGATTATTGAAAAGAAAATTGATTTTTACTTGCTGCTCTTTCGTATAAAAACGAAGCAAGCGCGAAAATGAAAAAATGGAAATGAAGAAGATGGGTGGTGTGTTCGAATACGAAGGACGAAGATAACAAAGCGCAGTTACTTGCACAGCTTGTGGAAATGCAGGCTTAAGAATATAGAACACTCAGTGTTGGCAACACAGACGCAACATGAAGTCCATTCAGCATGGTTCTTCGATTGAATAATCCAAAACGAAAGAATTCGCAGGTACACTGTTTTGGTTTATGGATTATTAGACATTTAGGCTTGTACTTTCGTCTTCTGGCAGTTGTTTCGCTGCAAGACCACCAATGATGCTTCTCTTTTGTGGTGTTCATCTTATTGAGTAAGTAGACATTCATTTGGACTGCCTTTTCTTAGAATCATTCACACTGAGGTTTTTGTTCTTGGCGATTTGCTGTTGCTGTAGCTCATGACCAGTTTACAAGGTGTTGAGGCAAAGGTCGAACATTTTGGTTATGGAATCGTAAATATTTTGGTCGCAAACAAAGACTTTCTAAACAATTCAGCTTAGTTCATTTGTTTCACAACTAAACCATTTCTCAAAATAAGAAGAGAGTAGACCGCACGCAGCGACCGAGTGCGGCCAGTAGTTGGCCAAATCTAGCGGTTGGTGGTGCGGCGTGGATGGACGGTTTTTGGAAACAAACAACGCATAGGTAAAATTATACTGTCAGCACCATGTTTTGCAAATATTTGACATTTCATTTTCAAATATGTAGTGGGAGTTGATCTGGTCAAACGAGAAAGTTATACGATTTGGAGGGATTACCCACAAAGAACGCAATGATCCATTGGGAGTGGGTTGAAGTTCTTTTATAATGCCATAGCAGTTTTCAAAGGCCAACTGAACAAAAGCAAACAAATAATCTTTTTAATGTGAATTATTCGACAGCGTAACCTCCCTCTTCAGCCCCTTGATATGGCAAACAATTCTGGGCCGCCTAGCAGCATTGTAGTTAGCCTCTGTGTCGGCAACATTGTTGTGCTGTCGGGACTGCTACACAACGACTATCAAATTCAAGTTTATTGGTTTAACAATTGGCATGGCATGTCATGTTAAAATAAAAATCTGTTTTCTTCCCACACTCAAAAAGTCAACAACAGCACAGGCAACAACACGGCAGTATTGTCATGTTCTTTATTTTTGCCTCGATTTCATATGAAATTCAAAACTTGGCCGTACCCTTATTTTATTGGTCACTAAACACTGCATGCTATCTCGTGATATCATGGCGAATTAAAGGCCTTTTAGGCTGTCATCACTTTTTTGCGATCTTCCACTTTTTCCCTCTCGTCTACTGCAGCCAAAGAACATTCCATTGGACTTGCCTGACTTCATCAACTCCCCATCCTACCGCTTCCACACAGCCACCTAGCATGCATTCATCTAAGCTAACTTTGTCGTTGTTTGCAGTTCCTATAAGCAAACGAGGAGGCGGGGTACAAGACTAGTGAAATTATTTAAGTTGCGTTTCATATGATTTGTTGGTTGGTCCACGTAATTGAGTGGTCATACGGAAAAACATGTCACAACGTACGGCTGCCCGCACCTCCGTCGGCCGCTACCCAATCATTGCTGCCATCACCACGGACGGCAACGGCTAATGAAGCCCGAGTTATTCGAAAAATAGCATGCATATTTCCAATTGAAAACGGCAAGACTTGGCAGCAACAGCAGCGGCAACAACTATGGACTGGGACACATCAACATCCACATCCCCGTCAGTATCGGCCAAATATGCTTACAATTTATTTGCATTACGTGCGGCATACATGATGCACGCAATCATCAACGACAACGACAACGACAGCGACAACAACCAGCAACCAGCAACAATAGCTTGCAACAAACAGACTGTTGCAAACGGCCTGATAGCCTCCATCATCTCTAGACAACGAGGAATATTGCTGCCGAACAAAAAGTTTTCGTTTTTTTTTCGTCTAGTTTAGCTTTCCGTTTTTGCATTTTGTCTCGTCTTGTTTCATGTTTTTTCCAGTCATTCACAATAGATACGAAACGAACGAGACGTTGCCAATACACCCAAGAACAAAAAAGGATCAAATTTCCTTTGGCTAAAGCCAAAGACGGAGCTGCACTTAAAGCACTTTGCGCACAAGCATAGATTAAGTGCTCATATCTGCCTGACCATGTTTAACGTTACAATAAAAGTCACAACATGCAATCGTTTCATTAGCTTTCTTTTTTCGAGCCAGATCCAAAAATAAAAATTACTATATGCCGGGCTATTAACAAAAAACTTTTGGCTCATGTCTGCTTATGTACCGCTTACGTAAATACGAAAATGTGTGAAATCGTAATAACTGGAAATAAATAAACACGACGATATTGATGGAAATGCTTTAAACCTTATCACATTTTAAAGCAAAGAGAGCAATTGGAGACTAGAAACTCTACAAAAAAACATGCCTTTATTATTTTTAAAATCAGTCAAAGTGTGGTCTGTCAACAAAGCCGAGTACCAACTACAATAAACTGTCCAGAAAAGGAAAGTGGAATACAAACAAGTTGTAACAAAATGTGCCAAGCCTGTGGTCGACTGCACGTATCTCCGTTTTGTTCCGTGATTTCTAAAACAAAATGTTTTCCTTTCCTGGAAAAACTAATGATTTTATAGCTCCACAATGCATGTTGCATGAAGCACTCAACTCTGTCCGCAGAACATCTGTTAGAGTGAACAATTATTGCAGAAATTCTTACCTGCAGTAAAACAAGGCTTATTTATAGGCTTACTCAAAAGCAGTAAAGTGAGGCATATAACTTGTTTAATATGCAAATTTTTAAACGCTAACAGAGCTATGTGCCGACGAGATGTACCAAAAGTAAAATAGCCTACTTTTTGAATTTCTTTGCAGAGTATTCAAATAATATATTTTAAATTTCGAACGGTGTAGCTACAAAGCGGTCCGCATTTTGTGTAACCACTTGATGAAGATATCATCCAACCCCAAAGCAAAACCCTTATTTTTGGTACTCAATTTTTCACATCTATTTTCTTTCATAAGATATCACAGAAGGAAATTGAAATGTTAGATTTTGAAGTTCAATATAAATTGTTTGGCATTATTATCAATTACTTCGTTGTTGTATTGTGTTAACTTGATATTGTGATATTTTCATAAGAATAATTTAAAATCTTATGTTAAAATCCGTTGTTATCTTTAAACATTAATCCCAATCTCTTACCCTCTTCTACGTATCTACACTATTTCAAATTGTAACCATTTATAATTGATTCGGAATTTTCCAATATTAGTTTGTGTCCTCTCAATATCAGTTTAAATTTATCAAAATTTATTTTTTTTTTTTATTTTTATATCTGTGTCTTTACAGTATTAATTTGCATTTTCTTTAAACAAATTTGGTTGTTTTCAACTACAATTGCAAGTGGTAGTTTTGTAATTTAAATTATTCATAGTATAACCAGTTGGAAAGTTTTTTACGCAACCGATATTACCGTATATTTTTGAAAAAATATTTGCTGATTCTTTTAAATTTATTGTTTTATTCTTACAGGATATTCTAGACTTCAAGATAAAGCAACTGTTTTGTCAGCATTTTTTAATAAAAAAGATATCTACTTAAGAGAAGGTTTTCCGATTAGTCGTGCCGCAGGACCATCTCTCTTTCTTACAGCAGTGACTAACTCAATAATTGCACGCAACATTTTCGTACATTAACGAATCCCTACTGATATATTCTTCCTGAGTAGGTAAATAATGGTGTTTCGCTCATCAGATTGGACGCCAGCTGATTCGGATGTTGTTGAATACGATTCATGTATCTAGCGGAGTATTTTTGGACTTCTTCCTTAATGAAGGGTGTTTTCAATTCTCTGTGCAATTGTTTGTTCGAGAAGTACCTGGGTGCACTGGTAATGATTCGCAGTACTTTGGATTGAAAGCGTTGCAATATTTCAAGGTTGGAGTTTGCTGCAGTCCCCCATAACTGAATTCCACATTTCCATACGGGCTTTAAGACACATTTTTAGATTTTTAATTTTTTATCTAGGGATAGTTTGGATTTACCATTCAAAAGTCAATTTAAGGATCTTAGATTGAGCCCCAAGGCCAGTCTTTTTGTAAAAATATGCTTTCTCCAAGTCAGTGTTCTGTCCAAATAAATGCCTAGATACACTGCATCATTTGCTTGAGGTATTTCAACATTATTAATAGACACGGGAGGGCAACATCCTCTCCGAAGTGTAAACGTTACCTGAACCGATTTCGTTTCGTTTGCCTTTATTCTCCATTTCTGCAGCCATTTTGTTATGCTATCGATATGTTTTTGCAATTTTCTAGATGCTTGATCCGGGTTGACGTCAGTGAGAACAAGAACAAGAACAGCTGTATCGTCTGGCAGCACTATTGAAAGGATGGTTTCATGCAGTATGTATGAATTGAACAATGAATTGAACTGAATCGGTAGTCCGCTGTGTAGAAAACAAAGTGACCAAAAACGCATTTTGGGATACTCATGATACTTTATTCATCGATTCACAAGCTAACTACGTATGAGCTGATCTCCTTTGTCCCATCAATATTGAATGTGTTGGAGATTTGTCGTATTTACCATTTTGATATTTCAATATCAAACTGGACGGTTTCCTATACTATTTAGTCGATAGCTTATGACAACTTACAATAGACGCTGTTAATGCATCTGACGATACGAGGAAACCGTTTTAAACTTTAGTCAAATAAAGAGCTTACGCTAATTAACAAATTCCCACAAGCTACTTGATACGCATCCCACTTATTCCCACAGAATGGATTCTGGATCCCTCTTCTTTGGAGACTCAATTTAAGCCCACAATTTATTTCCCCATCAATAACAACTGTAATTTTGTATTAGCATATGAAAGCACAACCGTTCTTGAGATAGTTAGAATAGATTCAGAATGGAAAGCAATCAAAAGATCACGAAAACCATCTTGGGATATTAAGTACATTTTGGGCACCAGGGGATGCGACACAATCACATGTTCATATTATTTAAATTGAAACGTCAGCAACACTGGTCCGGTTGTGGTCATGATCATGACAACCGGACAACAAAGGCATTAACTGATGTACTCCGACTTATGTTGCTGCTGCTGCAGTTGCAGTTGCAGTTTGAGTTAAATATGCGACTGGCTTTTGCCTCAGCTTATGTCATCTGTTGGCCGTTGGTCGGATGCGCTGTATAATGAATGAAAATCCGTTTAAAAATTATTTATGAAATTTATGAGCGATGCTTAACTACACAAAAAATGTTTACCATGACACGCTAACTACGGTAAGATTAAAACCGACCATCTTCATTCGAGGGGGCAACTTGAATCTCAGATGCCCGGAGTTGCGATACAAGTGACTAACTGATTGCTGGACCGAACGACTGACTTGTTACTTACTTGTGGTCGATGGCTGGTCAGTGGCCATTTAATAGGCATAAGATGCTCTTTAAAGAGCTTAAGTTACCACGGGTGTTAATGAAATTATTTTTTCATCACCTTCTTGCCTCCGTTGTTTTTGTTCTGTGCGCTTAAGCATTGGACCATTGTTCACACACAAACACATGCCCAGGTATGGGAGCCAAAGTTAGCCGTTTGGGAATCAGTGGTCTCGAATTGCATTCATGGAATGGTTTTTGTTGAGAGTTACATTCAAAACTAAAGCGGCTTATTTAAAGTATTTTAAATGCTTAACTTGTTAACATTTTAAAATAAGTTCTACCACATGACTCACATGATGACAGGAACAATAAAACAAAGAAAACCTAAAGAAGCCTCTCGTAACCAGTGAATTCTGCGATTGAGAACATTTTGCAAGTGAAAACCCAAAGACGAACGCAATATAAGCCAAAAATGAAGAAGTGTCGGGAGGAAATTCAATTCATCAAAAGCTTTTAATGCTCCGCTATCAGTGATTCAATGGCTTAAACAATAGCCTTTTAAGCAAATAACTTCCTAGGGAATATCTGGCTTCTAAAAATGGACTTTGGTGTGATATATTTTTTACTGATGCATATTGGCCCCAGTTAAGGTTAGAAAAATCTTCGATGAGAACAGTTCACTAAACCATAATCCATTTAATATTTGGTCACAGAAGTAAGTAATAGGTCCAATGGGTTCAAATTAGTCCAAAGTTTAGATTCATATCTCCTCTATGGCGTTAAAGTGAGTGGACAAACCGCCAGTCTGGCAAGGCTGTCAGCTGTTAAATACCTGCCATCTAAAATGTTATTTATTTAGTGCAAGGTTTGACATTTACGAATATGGATCGTTTAACAACCGAAGAACGCCCAATAGAATAGTTAAAACTTACTGCAAAATTGGTGATTCAAACGTGGGCACTTTTCGTGCATTACAGGTTGATTGTGGTCGTCATAATCGACGAACTATGCAAGGTATTGGCAATATTATAAAGAAACTGGAAGCGATACAGATGTGGTCAGGCCTGTGCATCATCGCACATTTCCGCACTGCCGAAAATATCGCTTCTGTTAGCAAAAGTGTGGGGGATAATCTCAATTTCAATTCAGTCCGCAATGGCCGTATGAAAACCGACTTTTTTGGCCTGTAACTAAAGATGATGAACTGGACGATTTGTGACTTCAACAAGACGGTGCCACGAGCCACACAACACGACCGATTTTGCCTTTATTGCATGAGAAGTTTCCAGAAAGCGTAATTTCACTAATATAATGCGATTTGAAGCCGTTAAATTTTTTTTGTGGAACTACATCAAAGGCCGTGTTTACGCGGATAATTTCCAAACTTTAAAACATTTGAAAACCAACAATGGTTAACTTATCGCCGAGATACTTCCCGAAATGTGTGAAAAAGTGGTCGAAAACTATCTCAAAGGGACCCACAGATGCAACCAATCCAGAGGCAGTAATTGAAATGACATTGTATTTCGTCCAAGAATTATAATGAAATAGCTTTATGTGCTTTTCATTTAACTCTACTTTTGAAGCCGAAAAATGGGTAACCCGGTACGATGAGTCACGTCGCATATTTAACAATCAATACGACAATATGCCTTTCTTTACTCTAGCGTATTGAATGTCCCAGTTTTTCTTCAAATCTTATCATTTTTTTTATAAGCATGGAATTTTATAAGCCATCGAATTAAAATCCAAAGCAATCTAGTGCAGTTTGATGCAACAGTGGCAGAAATGTTATCAGCCAGTATAGTGCTCAGCGATATGGTCGAACATTATATTAACGTGTATCAAGTGTAGCATCGTCTACCAGGACAAAAACTTTCACACTTTCGAAATTGAGCCGACCACCTTGAAGCTTTTCCTTTTTGTTGGATGCCAGCGAATGAAAGAATTTATAACTAAAATGTGGTTATTTAAGGTATTAAACACGTCAAATTGATTAATTAACAACGCTCTGTCAAAAGTTAAATAGCTCTGGGGACAGTTCATAAACAAAAATAGTGACATGCAGGCCAATTTGTAAATTTTTTAAGATAAAAAAAACTATTCTACTGACCAGTATCCTGATTTTTGGCTTATATAATTCGTACCATCTGAATGCAATTAAGTTTTACTTGGCGTTTCATAAAAATAGTCATCTTTTATTTCCACCCACTGTGCACATCCTTCACAAAGGCTAAGGAAAGCTTGAATTTATTTGTACTTTCAAAACCTAAAGGAAATTCCGAGGCAAACAATAACACCGCATAGAGCAGCAACAGGCATCATTCGCATTTTTGCAACATGTACACACAACATGCATTACGAATGACTGCAAACACACACACGCGCATGCAACAAAACGTTGCAACACTTACCTAGGGCAACGCACACACAACTATTGGCACACAGATCTAGCAAACAAAAGCTCGGAAAATATTCCATGCAAACACGGCTTCTCCTTCTGCCAGCTTCAGCCATTTGGAGGTAACAAAGGCATTTCCAAGCTAAGCAGAAGCTAAAGTAGAATTATGATGCCAACAGCATTGAGGGAGCGGAGCACAAGGGCAGCATCAGCAGCAGCCGTCGCATCTTTGGCAAAAAAAGTGTTGAGCTTAACACAGCCACACACCGCGTGCCAAGTCGAATCACACATGCCCGACACTACGGGCGTATTAGGAGCTACAACATATCAACAACCCAACGAGGTGTGGGCTTGGAACAAGTGTGAGGGTGTTGGACGAGGAAAAGGTGAGCAGATTATTGGGCACGATGTTATGGCTGAGATGATGACTGCAGCGATCATCATGGTGCTGATGATGATGATGAAGACGATGATGGCAATGGCGATGGCGATGGAAGGGGCAAAGTGAATAGCTCCACATATGAACACCTAGGATCGTACCGCCTAAAGATGATAATGACGTCGATTTTCATGTTTTTGCAAATAACAAGCAAACGGGCAAACGAGTAAATATTGATTTAATGAGGTGCGATAAAGTACACATACCAACCGTACCACACATACATGGACACGCTGACTTGTGAAACTATCATGCAGCAAGTTCCGATTCAGTATAAACACCAGGGCCAACACCGGCAGCAACAGCAGCAGCGGCGGCAATTCGGTATGCTAAGTTCATCAACAAAATACGGACGGCCATTCAGGAATAACACACACAGCAACACGTGTATTCAAGCTATATTATGCGGTTGTTGCACAGACTATAAATGACATGCTGGAGGCATGCATGAGTGCTGAAATGAAAATTGATATAAATATTTTCATTTAAGCGTAGGAATGTGTTAAGCATAACAACATCAATAGCAGCACCAATAACAGTCATAGCCGCATCGGACCCAGCCATCAGCAGCGATTACACATTACTCCTAACATCGTCAGCCCAAGCTCCATCATGAATGCCTCGCAAGTTGTGGCATTAGGATTACAACTCGGCAAAAGTTCGTGAAACGCTCAATCCAAATGTCCGAATGCATCCCAGCATTCAGTGAGCGGTATTTCTTTCAGCATATTTACAGCTAACACGAACGACTGAATGGATGAGCAGCCATCGTTGTCTTAAGTCTTTTGTTTTGTGATACATTTCACAGTCATCTGGCAAACCGCCATGCAAAATGAAAAATAATTTTCTCTTCAAAACATGAAAATAACAACTCAATGGGTTTTAGCCCCCCTTGGTCATTAAACCAAATTTGCCTGCCACAGCATAACAATACCTAAGCACTCCAGGTCGAAATGAAAGCAATAGGAGGGTAGGTCAGAGGGAGAAAATAGTTAAAAGTTCTATCTATCAGGTCGAATATTAAGATGCCCTTCCACTTTTTTCCAGGAATATTGTCCAAGGGCAAATATTGACATGCGAAATATACAAAAAGAAAAAAGAGAGAGTAAGAGAACCTAATCCTAATACATATATGCACTACCTATCGATTCTAGTGTAGGTGCAGTCTACCTTATTAATGCAGCTTTAGAACTGGCATATCCACAACTAGACAGTCACAGTACACGAATTTTCAGAGTAGGCCCAAGACATACCACCTTTTCATCGACTACCAAGCTGCCTTCGACAATACGATATAACACAAATTGTGTGAGATCATCGCGCTTTCATAATTCTGGCAAAAATGTATGTGCTTAAATAAGAATGGGCGCAGAAGACTGAAACACTTGCGATTATTTAGGCGTTAGTCGCTATCTGAGTAACTAAGTAACTCCTTCTTAATTTTTTTTTTATGTCCCACTGAAATCTAAAATTGTCGAAAACATGATCAATTTTGCTGCTGCAGCTAATGCGAATACTTGGTTTTTTTCCTGCCGGCCATGTAGATGATTAGATTTGACTGGATTCAATTTGCAAAGTTTTCATTTTAATAGGAAATAATTCCTTCCATTTTAAAAATTGTCTAATTTCAGTGGAAAAATACTGCTTAATTTGAAAAAAGTTCCATTCAAAGTAGTACAGAAGAGGTTCTATTTGGTCTAAAAACGATATATGAGCATTTCAATCGCATTTAAAGAGTTTCCTAGTTATCTCCAAAAGTATACGAGCTTCGAATTCCGAATTCCGTTAACATTACGTTTTTTTGTGGTTTTTGCTATATAAAAACAGTTATTGATATAGTAAAACGATCAAAACAATTCCTAAAAATTATTCCAGATAATCGAAAAGTAATAATGCAACAGAATATACTAAATACTTTGCGTGAATATTTGAGCATGAGAAAGTTACTTTCCGAATTGATATCGATTTTACTGGCAATTAAACAAAAACATCAATACACTACTTATTCGCAACGCAACATGGGTCCACAACTATGTACTTGAATCAAATAAGCGGCCCGTTGAGTGGAAAGGGCCTGGTGAATGATATTGCATTCATCGAATACAGAGAGATTACAGAAGAGAGAACATTGAATTGTTTGAAGCTCAAAATCAAGAAAAGAAAGACAATCCTTTGTGTTACAAAGTCGATGCCACAGTGACACGGTATTCTCCAGATCTGGCCCCCAACGACTTTTATTTATTTCCAATAAGAATGTTTTAGGAAAAAGATGTTGATTATGATAGTGGGGATAATTAAAAGAACGAATTCAAAGCAGATAACTCGATGCCATAAGGATCATGACTGAATCAATTTGGCTCAAAATGTCGGCATTCGTGTTATTATTTGGAAGGGATACACATTGCCAAAATCGCCATGTCACCAATGTGCCGATAAACTGAATACACTACACTACGACTTGTGTTGCACAATTGTGCTTCAAGTAGCATCACGATCTACACGTTATAAAGTCAGCAGTGATTTCGTTGCGCTCAAACATTGCGCACACCACAAAACTATAACGAACACTACAACGTTAGCAGTGAGAGCAACAATCGCTGTCTAAAAATGCAGAAGCCTGGGTGCAACAAATTAGCGTGAAGGCGCAAATCGCAGCGCGAAGCTGTGAATGTTAAAATAACTTACACTTTAACCATAGCAACAACAAGAATAACAACAGCTAAGCTCGCAACTGCAACAAGTACTCGAGCAACTGCAATGGCAGCAACAGTGATGTTCCACAGGCGTTGGTTGCATGGTTGTACATTTTCGCGTGTGGTTGTGTTTGCTGCAGTTATGTTATGATTACAGCCGTTTATTGCAAGTGCTTGTTAAAACCTTAAAAAATGTTAACCCAACACGAAACACTGCTCCGCGCAAACAGTTGCCACCACTCGTATCTGACGATATTCCTCGGCGTATCGGCAACATGTTATTTGTTGTTGCTGTTCTCTAGTACTCTCTGTTTTTGTGGCAACAACAGGCAAAAACAAAAAAAACCGATTGCTTAAGAAATTCTCTACCGCTTTTTGATTTCCTGTGTAATCTCTATAAATTGTAGTAACTGACTGTTGGCAAATGTTATCATCACGTTTGGCGGAAAAACAACGAAAATAAAACCACTCTTGTAGCTCCTTCCCGCGTTGATCACGACGATCATCATCATCTGTGTGTGCATCATCGTGGCCATAATGATCGTAGAGGATAAACGACTCCCCTTGGCTTTCAACATTGCTACAACGTATAATGTCAACAAGTGTTAATTCTAATTTATTTGATTTTATAACTATAATCGATTTATATAATAACGTCGTACTAGTGGCCCTCCCCTTCTCCACTGTTGTGTCTTCTTCCCGTTACTACATTGATCTATATCAGTGGCCATATGAAAATTATTGGAAACGGCAATCAGAAATAAATGAGGAAATCGTCTCGCATTAAACAGGAAATCATACAAATTATAGAACTCGTTTAGCTAAGCGATCTTTTCACATAGAAATGAGTCACTTTTTTCAACAATATGCACACACTCACACAAACACAAGCGTTATTAAATATTTCAACAACTTTGTCAGCAATTATTTCCAGCTTTTAAAGTTGAAATGTCTTTCATAATCGCTTAAATCTCTCAAGCACAATACATGCGCCGCGTAGTAGTGGCACCTCCGCAAGCTACAATTGTGCAACAAATGTTGCCAAAACCAAATCTCATAGGCATTGGGTCAACTAACATATGACTAACACGCTTGCTGGCCACATGCAGCCTAACATAACAAGGCTCTTTGTGCGATAAAACTTGGACAAAAATAAACAACCAACACAGCGTCATAAAGCAAAACAAATAAGCCAAGATTAAAAGGTGTCAACGAAAGCAACAACAGCAACAGCTACGACAGCAACAGCGACGACAGCAACAATTGTGCCAACATGGGCAAATCTCATAAAGCTTTTAAGGAAAATCTCAAATATTTTCCATGGCTTTGTTGTATATTGCAACGAAATTGGCGCGTAAATTATCATATGGCAAAACAAAAGACTTGAGCAACGAACATTCTTTACCTCTTTGACAGAGAGTACATTTTATGCTCAATGTAGTTAACAGTCACACACGATACATGATACACGAACGCCCTACCTAGGATAGTAGCAGGACAGTGTATTCTGTTCACTATTCTATTTGTGGCATTCAAAATATTTAAAGGAGTTTCAACGTTATTTTTTTTTTTATAAAAATACTAGCTGACCCGGCAAACGTTGTTTTGCCTTCAAAATGCCTTTTGTATTAGTAAAATAAAAATTAATTGCAAAAATCTCATCTCCAACGCCATCTATCACTTCAAATAAAACCTTTTAAACCTTCCGGAATACTCTACAAATAATTTAAGACCAAAATGGGCCAAATCGGCCCAACCGTTCTCGAGCTTTAGCGAGACTAACGCACAGCAATTGATTTTTATATATATAGATATTTTTCTGTTATTCGATATATCTGGACTTTATACTGAAAATGGGAAAACGATATTACAGCAATCCAGAAAATGTGGCAATTTTTGGAAAATATATCCGGAAATCCTGGAACCACTACATCTGCGATCTGAATGGTGTGGTCGAGCGGGTGTCGTGAGCAAACTCTCTCCGAGCAGCCGTTCCTGATGAATGGTCCCCTAAAAAACAGTTGAGCGGAGCCATTGCAGTTTGTCTTTTATATTATAGCA
Organism: Philornis downsi; assembly: GCA_019455685.1. Lineage (NCBI taxonomy): Eukaryota > Metazoa > Arthropoda > Insecta > Diptera > Muscidae > Philornis > Philornis downsi. Next base: position 949,318 of record JAHXMU010000393.1, read on the forward strand.
AGTTCAATCCCTTATATGGTCACCTATCATTATTAGAGCGGCGGTGATCTCGATGTGCCCGACGAACACTTTGAGTAGTTGAATAATCGACAAGTTTTGTAAATGCTTTTTAAACCGTGATGCTCACTAAATGTGAGAAGTTCTGGTATGCCTCAATCAAGAGATGCAAGGGAATTTGTTATATTAAAGTAGCAAATCTTCAGAGAGGCAGAGCATTAAGCGCTTTTGCATTGGCTTCCCTCATACTTATTTACACTTCCCTCAATATCTATGGAGGTTATTTGGATTCGATGAATGAGCAATGTTACGTTCACTCTCAAAGAGCACAGCTGCTAATCCATAGTTGGGCCTCGAGTCGGGTATTCCATTCATAAGAATAAGCGCAATATACTCGTATTCAAAAAGTCGACAAATGAAAATATTTTTTAAACAGAAATTTGTCCATATCTCGAAAACGAAGCATCAGACTAAGAAAATTATCAAAATTTACGAAATCCTAGGAGCTTAAGAAAAGCTAAAAAAAAAAATCAAAAGGCAAATGAAAAAACATGTAAAATTCAAATATACCTATATCTCAAAAACTGAACCATTTTTTAAGCTGTTAGGATAGAAAAAAATCTGTTCAGCCTTTACATGTTGGGTATTGCTTAAGAGTGATGCATTATATTGACTGTCTTCACAGCTAGCATTAACAGGCAATAGCTCAGTCGCTGATCAATGAACTTACTGACCGTTCTTTTGATTAATACATCCATCTCGAACTTCCTTCCCGAACTTCCACAATAAATACCACGAACATTAACAAATTAGTAATTTAAATGCTTCTTCCTCATCATTATTAAAACTTTTTAAGAATTGAATTGCAAAATTCTAAGTTTGTGTAGCAAAATGTTGGTCTGCGTAATCAATTTGGCCATATGCGGCTTTGAATTATGATATGAAAATAAAATAATAATAAAATAATGCCATAATGAAATAATATCTGTGTACATTGTTAGCTTTTTCTACAAATTCGATTTGTTTGGATTTTTAGATTTTTTCAGAAATCTTTGGTAGGTATGAGGATATTCAAAATCTCATCTAGAAATTGAAATGCTTTTCAGTTGTTAATTCCGAATTTCACTTGCGTTTTAGTAGTTGCATTTTCCAGCTAGCAAGATATGAAGACCTATATTCTCCTCCCAATATGATGTACAAAAAACCATCCCCAGAAGCCAGACTAGCAAACGGGCCACTACTTCCGTATGGCAGCTAACTTCTCACTATGTAGGGCGTCAGGTGTTCAAAAGTACCCAATATTGTAAATATGTATTTCCATGTTTTCCTCGGTCATTTTCTTTAAGCTATTACCCATAATTTATTTGAATTTTATTTTCGCACATTCTTAGTAATGATTCGATTGCAAAAATTACATTTGTACATTTTTTAGAAAACAATTTCTAAGCAATTTTCGACTGTTTGTGTGTTTGGAAAATTGTCATTTACTCGCAGCTAATCATCTGCGCCATAAATAACAGCCAAACGCTTTTGTGGAGACCTCTGATTCGTTGATGGCCCAGGCAGCGGGAAGCACAAGAGGAGAAGTTAAAGTGTCAATTATAATGAATGCCCTGACAGTTTAAAGCCATCGATAGTGTCAACGGCTACGAACACAACAACACGAACATTTCAAACAACGAAACAAATGCGGCGTCCTTTTTGCTTCTCCGACTCAACTACTTAGGACATTTTTTCTTTTATTCACGGACCAGGGGAGAGAAGCCAAGGCACTTCCAATGGAGATTGCTAGGATCGAGCATAAGCAAAAAGGTGTTTAAAAAGCCGTGACATTTTTCATGAGGAATCCATTCCTTTGTCGTGCTTATTGTTGTTGTTGAAAGCGCAAAAAACATGCAATGATTGCCGGCTGCCTCATTCTCAACACCACAACTGCTGCCACAGGCAAGCGAAGGTGCTAACGTGCTGAGTCGTGGACATGCTGGACAACAGCAGAAATCCAGCAAGCAGTGCCAACTGCCGACCTTGGATTTTGTCAAAGTTGACAATTTACCAGAGAATAGGATTTATTGCTTGCAATGTTTCGCGCTGATCGTAAATGCTTATGGAAATTGACCACAACGACTCGAGATTCGCGGAGAAGTATAGCCCTATTTGGCGACACGATCTGATACCACATAAAGAGGTAATGCTAAATTACAGCCACAAATAGGGTACTTTCTCCCATTTTTGGTTACGCTGCCGCAAATTGTCATTCGCAGCGGATATTTCAGACTCTTCGTTCCGTGTTGACAGTTTGGACGATACTCATTCATTTTCGACCATTTTGGAGTACAACTCGTACGTGTTTGGCCATGACATTATGGCCGATGTCCTGAGGCAAATGTGGAATCAGCTTTGCGCTCGTAATTATTATACAAAAGACAATTCTTAATACTGCAAAAGCTGTTACAAATAAAGGTTCCCGAGGCAATTTTACTGTTGCTGCTGCTACTGCTGCCGATTTTGCATGATTGTTTATGCAAAACAGCGTGGACTGCGTTGAAGTACTTAGCATTTTTCATTATAAATTCTGTCTACATAAGAGTGGCAGAAAATACGCAATTGAAAGAAAAGTGGCGCTCATTGTGATGTCTTAGCTTCCATCACAGCAACACGCAATTCTTGTCTGCAACATCATTAATTAAATTTCAGTTTTCGTTGCTGGGCTACTTTCAATAACAACAACAAAAAAAAAACGAAAATCCACTTTAATAGGGAAAATACTTACTGTTGTTCTTTCCGTAAGAAGTAATGGGAGGAGGTTGAAAAGAAATCTGAATTAATTTGTACAAATCTTCAATTAAGAAACATTTATTATTTTCCATCTGCTGCTCCTTATTTAGTGACTTCAGATCTAACAATAACGCTACAATGATCAACCACACACACACACACGTACACACAAACTCAAGCATACAGCTGCTGCACGCTGCACATATGCGATGCATGAAATAGAGGAAGTGTTTTCCGTGCACTGCACAATGTGAACTGTTAATCATTTTAATTATCGCTAACTTCCAACTTCAACAACTGCATTTTTCTTTAACAGAGATGTTAAGATATATCCGATCACAGATATGAACATACATACACATGTGGAAGCAACTTTTCCACGAATCAGGAAGGTTAGTTATGATGTCCTACTCTGAACTCGATCTGCAAGGGAGCCGAGGAAATCATGGAAATCACGTTGTAAAACTTTTCAACCCGTGACAATGCAGAATATTTTAGGATTGAACAGATATTTACAGCGTCCAATGATTTTGAACTCCTACCTTTGAACATACGCGTTTTTTTGCTTTGACTTTAAAGTAAATTGTGGTCTCAAACACAGTTCAAGTGATTTAACGTCAAGAAGAAAGCATTGTTGACTTAAATGAATATCAGAAAAACAAAAGACTGCAAAAAACTATTTTATTCAGAAAACATAAATCTAAATGTTTAATTGAGTAAAAAAATTTAATAAATTATTATTCAAACCTCCGGTAATTTCAAATCTTTAAACACATTCAAATGAAACGTGTAAACTATAATAGTAACTTGAATACTTATTTTTAATCTTTTAACAAAATAGCCATTACAATTATATTAAATGGAAATATGTTTATTACGTTACTTAATAAGAATAAAAAATTGGGCTTCAAAATATTCATATGAAATGTTTCTGATTTGTTGTGGAAACAAATGTTTCAAACATTTGTCTGCTTAAAAGCTAATCATCAACATGTGCTATGAATATTTTAATCTATTTAAATTTGAAAAGCTCGATTTGAAAACTTGGAATGATTTTTGCATCAATGAGCTGGCTCTTCATCCAAATTAGATGTAATAATAATTCATGATTATTAAGGTAAAACTCAATTCATGATATTATGCGTCTAAAGTCTCATTATCTGAAGTCTGATTGTCTTCTGTTATATACGTCAGTATCTCAAAACTCCTAAAATCTATTTGCCAGGTTACTTTCGTATTGACATGATTCTGGTTAAAAGAGAGATCAAAATTGTATTGATTAGTTTTTCAGTTTTTTTTTTCGTCCCAAAGCAAAAACGAAAAAAAACAAATAAATGGAAAAGAAAATCTTAACACGTTGTGCTAGAACAGATCGCACATCTTTTTATTTATGCAAAAGCTTTATGTGATTACTGAATTTTATTGTAAAACAGTCTTTCTATTTTGACTTTTTATTAAGCGGTTTATAATTTGAACATAGAAATTCTAGAATTTAGCCCAGGACGAATATTTTGTAATTCAGGACAACGTTGTTATTTTTCGCGAATACACTTCTAATTGTGGAAGTAGATTTGAAAATCATAATAATCCGATTATTCCTCTGGTACATCTCAATAAAGTAGACCGGTCTAAAGAAAATTATTTTTAATTAATTCAGCAATAGAAATGCTGCCCAACTTCACAGGGGGCAAATTCTAAGAACTGGAAATATTAAACACAACTACTCTCATATATTACAAACGCTGTGTTACTACTGCCATATATTTTACATAAAAAAAATTATAGAAACCTTACATATACGTAAGCAGCGATTTCCAGGAAAAGTATAAACTGTCAATGTCCAGGCTTCAATGAACAGAACTCAGTTATCCCACATAGACGTACGTTTGAAATTCCATTCAACTACACCACGAATTCTTATATGAAATGTATAACAAAACTATGCCTGATATCTCCGATATGTACAAGTGGGCTGCTGCAATTTATAATACTGACAATTCAGTCATGTGTGAAGCGTTTATCAGAAGGTTCAATAATGTCAAAAAATTTAGTTTTTCTCGTACGTAACATTAAAATGTATTGTCTGTCGTGTACTGGCATCCACGATCAGATCAGACACAAAACCGACAAAAAAGAAAACCTAAACTTCCCCAGGAAAAAAAAGATGTAATGTGAGAGATTTTTCTACTTCCAAATAAGTACATTAAGACCAACAAATCTTCAACTGATAGGGCATGATAAAGGGTTTTACATTTAAACTCGGATGGCCCTCACAATATGCTAAAGGAAAATACATATTTTTTACATCTTTGCAAGCAATTGAATATTATTGCTAGGTATATGCGCTAGTTAAAAGCAGCAAAAAATATTTCGTTCCTATGACAAACGTAAGTAAAATTTATTAACATTGATATGATTTTTCTCAACTATCAACTCAATAATCGAGCTACTCTTTTGCATCTTTGGAAATAATTTTTTACTAGATTACAGTTGCGGTGAGTCAAAGTCAACTTGTCTAAATCTAGAAAAGGAAACAACATTTTGTCTATTCTTGCTAATTATTGATTGGGTCTAAAGATATCAATGCAGCAACATGGACGAGACGACAGCCATCTATATAATATTTCGTAGACTACAAACCAATCCTTCCGCAATCAGAATTTTACAATTTTAGCACCAGTCTACATATCGATTGAAACACAAACTTACTTAGATGACCAATCCTGACCCGATAAAAACGTCATGTTTTTATCCTTTTCAGTTAATCATAATCATATTTGATGTCGGTTCAAAAATCTAATCCTTCCAATGAAGTTTCAAACACCATCTTCAGCAGCGAGGACTTATCGATCTGATAGATATTAACGTCCCGATTAGTCAACATAATCGCTATATATTATAATAATATATATAATATAAAATAGATAATATATTAATACATATAAAATGAATTATTATTATTATATATATATATATATATATATGTATATAAAAAAAAATTACATATATCAAATATGGCAAACAGTGTATGATTCAAATGACTTTGAAAGTCTTCTTTAATGCTGGTGATTCCACATATCACACCTTGATTCATTTGCTTGCGCAGTAGCTTACGAGTCTAAAACCATGTAGTAAGACAATATAGTAGGAAACCAGTATCTAAAGCAATTGGGTTTTCATTCGCCTGCACAGGACATTCTTCAAATACCTCAAATACTTATTTACTACTAATTAAACCCAGTTTATAAATACTCGTGCCGATCTTCGCACGTGAAGAAGACTATAATTTACAAAGTATAACACATGTAGACATAAATTTCAACGTATTGGGCTGTGTGTGTAATTGGTAATCCAGTGATATGTTTGGATCTGTTTATCCTGCTTTATCCAGGATAAGCCACAGTACAAATTTCTTAGACAGTTATTGGTTAACTAGGTATTTAGGTTGTTTAAAATCGCTTTGTCGTTCGCACAATTAGCGCGTAATGACCATGGAGTAAAGGCCAGTTCCTCGACAATTGTCATCTATGTTTGCATTCCAAAGCAAGGTTTGTCGGTTGCTAACGTCTGCAATTTCAAGAATAGATTTTTTCCAGTGTTATTTCAAATCCAATCGAAATTCGATTTCAATAGACATATTGTTGCACTTGCGTGTTCTCTTTTGGCCATCTGCGACATTTAAAAATGCAAAAGTTCTCATGGCTCCTTTATTTCCTCTAATTATACATCACAGAATTTACTTCTAATTGTAAACAAGCCCAAATAAGCTCATATCAATTGAGATATGTTGGTCTGTGAAGAGTGATTTCTCTTATCCATTGTTTCTCTGCGATGTACAATTGTGAACGCCACTGAAATAGTACTAAGGTAAATAATGATTCTGTTGTCCTTAAGGAAAAATGAATATTAGATTTACCTACCGAAATGCCAGATGTATGAATATGCTGTGTTCTTCAACATTAGAATTCAATACATCGCATTCCTTTGGCTCCACAGCCGTTAAGCTACCACACTATGCATTCCTACTAAAGAAAAATATGCATTGTGATATAATTAATTAATTTAAGTCTAATCTGGCCACAGAAGAAACTTACTGCAAGTTAACAAAATGTTAACAACTTGCTCGACAACTTGTAATCAAAGATGCTGCAAGATCCTTTCATTTCATTGCAAATAAACGGCCTCATACTTTAAAGATTATTAATGGGTGTGCAAAATTGAAATGAAATAAAAAAATTGATTTAAACTTATGATTGCATTTGCAGGTCTTAGAAACTATGCCTCTCTGCATGAGACATTTTTCTGATTTATATCCAAATCACTACTCGCAGTTGCTGCTACTTGCGCATTCTCCGCGCTTTGACATGATCGTTTGCACCTCTCGTTACTTTTACTGGTTATGAATCTTGGCAATCAAGATACGCATGCGCAGCCGTTTTAAGCCATCATTACTATTTTCATCAGTTCATTTAGATCATCAAATAATTGATGCAACGATTCTCAGTTTCGTTCGTTTTTGTTCTACGTGATTTCCTTATTCGATCATGGCTCCTTTATTAAACAACATCACTTGATGATCAATTATAGATTAAAATCTTAAAGTCATATTAAATGACAATTTTCGTTGAGCAGAAACCGAACACGGATCGAAGTAGTGGATGTCATAAAATGAAATGAAAATGATCAATTATGTTCTCTAAATGAAAGCGTTGATGTGAGAATGTTCCCCTGCCTCAAGTCTAAGCCCCAGCCTCTATGATAAGTAGCGTTGGTTGGCTTGAAGTGGAGTCTGCTTTAAAACGGATGAAATTCTAATTCGTAATTTCTGGAGAAGAAGACACTTTTTCTCCTGAGGAAATCGTTTGATTTATTGCTTTGCTCCAATCACCATCCAACCGCTTGAATTGGAAAAAGCTCGATTCTCTGTGTAATAATATTATTCAATTGAAATGTAAAGAATGCATGACAAGAATAGCTTGAAGCAATGTAATTCATTCAAACTAGATAGTTGTTTTAATGGAAACATTTAAATTTCCCAGAAGTCATCTTTGTGAATAATTAATGTCATTTAATTTATAGACTAGATGAGGCAGGGAAATTCTGATTGGAATTAGATCTAAGCACCACTTATCGCCGGTATTGGAACTTATGTCTCCGCTACCGAAATCGCCTTATTAAAGAAATTTCCAGTGAAAAAGTTATGGCAAGAGGACGTCTTCCCTTACATACAAAACGTTTGTTTCATTAGGAAAAATATCAACAAAGTTGAAAAGTTAATTAATTAACACTTAACAAAGACCAGACGCCAAAGACACTGGTCGTACCAGGAGAACAAGTACAAGAAATGAATGGTGGAACCTTAAATGAATTACATATAAAATTATTAACAACGCTGCAAGAGTAAAGCTGTGGCCCCAAACACCGTTAGACAAGTTAAGAGGGAAGAAAATTACAAAAGCGACGGCAATAACGAAAATGAAGAAGGAACACAAATATGATGCATGATAGCATTTAATATAAAAAAACAGCCCTTAAAGAGCAGCATCATCATCTTTATCGCCAGCAACAACTATGGTTCAAAGCTACAGCAACGCCAATTTAATGCCTCCAAAAAGACGATGCTATAGCTCGCATGAAGGTTAATTTGTTTGCTCTACAAAAGGGGTTCTTTCGGAACGCAGAACATAATTATGATGATGTCGAGGATGAGGTCGTTTGGGGAGGAGCTTAAAGTGTTTGCCAATGAAATTAATTGCAATAGCGTACGTTTCTCGAGGAAAGAAGGAAAGAGCAGGACGGTGGCGAGGTCGGTCTGAAGTTGTGCTCATGCTAGAATTTATAATCACAAATAGGGTCCTATGCTGATAGCTTTAAATTCTAACGAGGTTGTAAGTTGCTATCACCGCTGCTTCGCATTAATTTACTTCTTCTCACAGCAGCAACAAAAACATTTAAACACTTTCATGCTGCTACTCCTTTTGTTGTTGTAAGAATAAACTATTAGCGTGTAATTTGCAGTTCATGTTGAAGTTTAACGCATGTTGTTAGCTAATATTGCTGCCAGCACCGCCATCTTTGCCACAAAAGTGTGATTCTACTGCCACAAGCGTAATTCGCACCTTACAATTATTAAGCACTGGATATATATGATTACCGCTACCACATCCATTTATGCGTTTTCGTACCTTCCTGCGTATGTTATTCCAATACAGTGCGAAAGACAGACAGTGACATTATTTTAGAAATCGAAAAGAAGTTTTACAATGTTAAGGTTCACGACGAAAGCAGTAAAATATGCTCTAGCTTTGTCTAATTTTGAACCAATTTTGATTAAGTTGGCCATAGGAACAAAGCATAAATGCTAACCGATGCTAAGGCCATGATTTCATAAGTTGGTGTTGTCGACACTAGTATAAACTGTAAACTGTTTTTCGAAAATTTTAGATTTTGCACAGCTTTGTGACAGCATATTCGATTGAGAACGTATAAGCGACATTGATTCAAAACTATTTTCATGTCGAAGATGCCGATACATAGATTTTCACAAAAACGTTGAATTTTTTTAAATAATAACTTAAGAAGGTATTTTCTGAAGAGAACTAATAATTGTAATGAAACAAATTAAAATGTGTAACATTTAACCATCAATATTATTATCATAAAACTTGGTGGATCAAAATGTTGTTTACTAGAACGTTTATATATAAGTATATTTATACCTTATATATATATATTTATTACATTATATCTATATGTATAAAAATGTATAGTAATTAAAGGTGAGACCACAACATCTATAGAGTGATTTTTTTAAGATTTAAGTCTTGCAGGTTGACAACACTGGCTGGTAATGGCGCCCAAACGTCATCTGTCAAAGTGAAAAGTGTACAGTATACTCGTACTCTGCCATTTCATTATAGAAAGACTAAGAAACGAGCAACGATTGCAAATCGTTGAAATTTATTATCAAAATTCGTGCTCTGTGACAAATTTGCATCGTTTAATAAGACCATTTTATGGTCGTCATAATCGACCTGCTGAATCAAGAATTCGTGCTGTTTTCTCCAAATTTCGCACCAAATTTACTTTGTTGGACATAAAACCATCGACTCGCGTATGTAGAGTGCGTACCGAAGAAAATATTGCAGCCGTAGCCACCTGTGTTAATGACGATCGTGAAATGTCAATTCGTCGCCGTTCTCAGCGATTGGGCATGTGTTACTCAACCACATGGAATTTTTTTTTTTGCCTCTATTTTCTAAGTTGAACTTGGTGGACATGTGATTTCATCAGAATGGTGCAACATGCCACACTGCTCGTGAAACAATGGGTATGTTGAGGGATGAATTTCGTGAGCAGTTATCTCTCGATTCGGCTCTGTGAGTTGGCTCCCAAGATTGATTATTTCTTGTGGGGTTATGTAAAGTCTTTAGTCTATGTGGACAAGCCGAACACTATTGAAGCCTTACAGGATAACATAACACGCGTTATTCGTAGAATACAAGCCGAAATGCTCGAAAAAGTGACGAAAAAATGGGACTTTTCGAATAGACATTTTGAGACGGAGCCGCGGACAACATTTACATGAAATTATCTTTAAAAATTAAATGACAAAGACCAGCATGATTCCAATAAAAAATTTTAATACAACATACGAATTTGAGTGTTCTGTTAGATTTAAAAAAAAAACTACGATTAAAAAATCAACCAATATTTATCAAGTCACATTTAATACATGCCATCTCTTTACAGTTGAGCTATTAAAATATTGATCCGATTCTAAATATCGTCTTCCAAAATTAAATCTGAATTTGTTAGATATTATAAATTTTTCAATATCTACCAGTCATCTGCCCCTATCCCAGTGGTTGCTTATTGAAATCATTCTAAACTTATAGAATACATCAAGAACGAGGTTATTGTAAGTAATCTTGCATCTCATGGGAAATACAAAACTCTGGTAATAGGCAATACAACTACCACCGGATGATTTCTGGCTCATTCATACAATTAAATGTCAATGTGTGTGTTTACGTATAAGCTATAAGCTCTAATATTAACGATCTGATAGTGATGAAACTTCGACAGGTTATTCTTTAGCTTTATGGGATAGTTTTTTAATTGGATTACTGTATAAAGGCTAAATAGTAAGACATTTCAAAAACAATCTTTATGAACATTATATAGATATAGTTCCAATAGGTTTAAAATGTGGTAATGAGTAGTTTTTCATAATAAAGCTTATCTTAACAAATATGAAAATTTCGTTCTTTAACTTCGATCCACAAAGAAAACTCGAAAAACCAGGTTTACTCGGTTGGTCGAATCTTCGAAAACCGGATTTCAAGCTGTTGGAGAACACTATAAAGACAGCGTACGGAAGCATAAATACCACATTAACTGCAGTATTAACATTTTCCCTTTTTTAACTTGAAATTTTTTGTTCGATAGTACTGAATTAAGTAATTACCCAAATCTACCTATATTGACTTGCGATTAAGTAAGCATCCAAATAAACGGAAATGGTTTTTCCCACAAACGGAAATGGGCTTTCCTTTAAAAAAAATTAACTTAGAAAATTTGGCGATTACTTTTGCGCCACCACTTGTTCCTATTTGATATTTTCAAACTTCATCGTGTGAACGCTCCTTGTTTGGGTGGCTGAGGAAATTTCTCACCAAGGAAGCTGCAATGAATTGCGCGTATTAAACATTTATGCTTCAACTGCTAGTGATGTCTTAAACCAAATAACGCGCTGTCGCACACTTGGTGAGCGCCAGGCACGCCAAAGACGGGAATAAAGATTGTAACAATATAACGCCAAAGGCAGTGCACTGATAACATCGATAACATGTAGCACATACTCAAAGGAATACGGCGACAACAGCAACAATGGCAGCAGCAGCAGCAGCCGCAATAGCAACATCATTGCCTTCGCCAGCAACATATCTATGTAGAGTGCATGTCGGCACATACGCACATGTCTGTATATTTGCTTACTACACATCACTTGCTCAAAGTTGTTGTTACTTCATGTTATCATCTTATACAACTTTTCGCTTTAACTCAAAGCTATCGCCAGTGTACTGTGGAGCGGGGATACAGGGCAAAGGGAATGTAAGATTTCATGCAACCTCTCACTATGCTACAGCGTCAGCCACAATATCAGCGGCATCACCGTCATCAGCAGCAGTATTGGCTGGCAGCAAATACAAAAGAGGAAGTATCACAACTTATGTTAAGTAAACAAGTGTAAGCGGCATTGTACTCATTAACGCTAAACAACGGTGGGGCAATAATGCATAAATGAGATCCTGACATGTTATTCATAACGTCATATATGGACCCCGACAGTCAATCGAAAATACTGTGTATTGGAATAAACAGAAAAGAACCGAAAAGAACTGAAAATAATCTGATTCAAATATTTGATCGATTTATCTATAAGTTTCTTGTGCAATTCATAATTCATTTAGGTCAAAATAAATTGTATACCTCCTTCCAAAATAAAATCATGGTTGTGTTCTCATTCCAATTATCTTTGTGGACCTAAATGCTTAGCAAATAGAAAATATTTGTAATTACTCTAAATTATATTATCAGTTGAAGTCTATTCACTTATTGCGGGCGCAACGGTTAGGTATGACTACGATCACATTCTATCCCACTGTATAACGTTTACCCATCGTGGTGGTATGTGGGAATTGCTTGTGATAAACAGAAGGAGGGCAGACATATGCGTTTGTATCCCTCGTATCTCTTACAATGTTTGTATTTTAAAAACTTTATATGAGTTTCTTAAATAAGTTGCCATTGAAACCATTTTGAAAACATTTCGTCTGTGCTCTTCCTCCTTGCTTCTACACGCTATTGTTAATTACTTTTTATCACAAACTTTTAATTTTCTGCTACAATTTCCAAGAAAACAGAGATTACACAAAGCAATAAATACTGCGCTCCCGCCCGCTCCCCTTTCGACCAGGTCGCTAAATCGAAAGTAGAAGAACAAATTTGAAAAATCAATTTGTTGTCTCCTTAGTATCAAACACCACCGGCAACGCCCAGGCGCATTTACAAAAGGGCCGAGTGGAAATAACTATTAGCAACGATAGTGCTCACAGAAGAGTTCGCAGTTACTCCATTATTGCACAAGAATGCTGCGAGATCTTAATGAATATAAAAGTTATGAAAGAACACCTGGATTTCCATTGTAGTTGTAGGAGGAGCTTTGACACTGTTCGATACAGGACAATTTCATCGAAACAAACATCTTTCATTTGCACCCGCTGTCAGAGTAAAATCAGCGTGGTAATCATGCTTTGCTTGCACTTTCGTGAAAGCAGACGAAATTGATGGACTCTTTATGAAGATACTAATAGCGATATCGTGTAAAATAAATCTTCACAGAAAAATGTTCTTAAAAATGTTGTCCTAAAATCTTATAAATACTTGAGTATAACTAGCTAATAATAATTAATGGCTAATATAAACGATTATAGTGAAAGAAAGATGCTTTTGCTTATTATTGATTGTGGTTGGCAACAATTTCGAAAATGAAGAAAATGTTATATTTTTATTGTCATAAATCAGTTTCTTGTAAATGTTTTTCTTACATACTTTTAGAGATGTGGTAGCACCATAACAAATTAATATAACATGTTTTTTTATTTTAAATTTCTGAAATTTTTTTGCGAGAAATAATAAAACTTTTAAAATGTACTAACTGACGTTAGTGGCGACTAGAAAAGAAACTGGTATCTATAATGAGTACAATTTCAAACGCCTCAGTGTTCGGCATAGCCCTTTCAATTTATCACAGCACGTTTTAACAGCGTTTCAAAAGCCTACGTCTTGATGCGTCTGACCCCGTCAATGTCGGCAAGCTGCTGATAAAGCTAATACAAGTATTCACACAGTTCGTCCATACATTTTATAGAGTATGTTTTTGTCGAAGGCTCCCAAATTGTGTCATAACCAAGAATTTCACAGATAGAGTTAGTACCTGGCATAGCTGGATTTTTATTAATCAAGCATCGCTTTTTAAGCAATCCTCTTATCCTCAACTCCAGATTAGATTTAATAGACGAAATCATCCACCACTTCAAAGTTAGAGTTGCCACACAGTATCCCAAATGTTTGACTCTTTTGTTTGTCGAAACAATTGTATTTGTTCTATCTTCATTTATCACTTTTACTGACTCCTTTCCAACGACATAGAAGGCTGTAGTAATATTTCACATTTTCCGACCAATGATGTAATATTGTTGCATAGCTGTACTGTAGACTTAAATTCGCTCAAATACCTAGCTCAGTCAAAGCTTTATACACTTTTGCATTTCGGACGGTTGCAGACGGCTATCACCTTTTGTTGGATATTCTCCAAGATTTACCCTAGTGAGAATATATGGTCAGTTGTAGATTCACAATGTCTGAAACCGCACTGATGTGGTCCAATCAGGTCAGATAGAATAGGCTTTAGTCTGTTGACACCGCGAAAGTTGGTACACGTACATTAATGGCTCTTTTTGTACACAGAACATAATGCGCTTAGATTCCAATTCTCGGACCAATCCTCTGAGCTCGTTTTCATACAATGGTGGACCATCTATGTCATCATCGGTAGCTGACCGCCCGGAAATAGCAACTTATAGAAGTCTCCTCTTCATAAGTGCAGCATGCTCAAAATGTATCCACGACTAATTATGTCATTATAACTACAAGAGAGCAGTCACACAGCCTTTACTTTTTACCTCTGGGCAAAATTTTCGGGATTTACCTATGTCTACATACCTTTCTGATATATTCTGCAAAATATTCTCGTTATTCACAAGTAAATAATTTTCAGAGCGATCAAATTAGAACTCTCTCATCATTCTATATGCTGATTGCAAATGTAATATTTATATTAAGTCAGCCATTGTGACGATAAAACTGATTCGTCGTTTCTTTATATTACCGGAAAACTACATCTATGGCACACATGTGGATGTAGAACCATCTCAAATGCGATCAATTGAATGCGTTTTTAACACAAAAATGTAATATTTTTATAAATAAACAGAAGTGATTAACTTTCAGATCTGTCAAACGCAATTAGAATAAGGCATTTGACAAAGTGGTAGCGGTTATGTCGGAGTAGAACATTGTGAATCGCTATCTCTGTTCGAGACAACATGGTGGTAATTGCAAACTTCAAGTTCACTGATCGCGCTAGCAATGATCTGTTATCTATCGCTTATGATTATTATCCCTTTCATGACCTTCTTTTCCTCCTCTTTTTCCCCCTAGCATTCAATGTCCCGTCGAACGTGACGACAGGCACACATTGTGATGGGTATTTCCAACTCCCCATGAATATCTACGGGACCGGGTCCGTAATTAATTTATTCTCTTGGAAAATGGCTAAGTAGATCTTAACGATATACTGCCTCATTTGTTGTGTAGAGTAAAATTACAATTAAATTGTGTAATTTTCTCTAACCCTAAACAATGAATAACCTCAATGCTAATAAACAAATAAACATAGATACTCATTATATGGCTATGCACAATATATTATATATTTTTTTATATGTAATCATGCGAGTACATATTCATTTATTTCATAAATGTGTTATGTATCTATGAGAATTTTTCTGACAATCGGAAGTATGTTGGAAACATAATAATAAGATGTTTTATTATCTGGCTCGGATTGCTGAAAGCGCACGTCTTTTGGCATAATTCTTTCCATTTGCTTAATAAAAAGCCAATAAACAAACAATTTCAGATGAAAATAGTAATTCATTTACACTCATTATTGCGGCCCATGGTTGCGGCTGTGGCGTCTAAATGAGCTGCTGCCAGAATCACCTTGAATAGCATGGTTAAGAAGCCATTAATAATTTTACTAATTGTGGCTCAACTCGAAATTTTAACAGTAGGGGGAAACAATTCGATTTGGCTCTAAAGCAAAAACTCAAACGTAAGTGAAAATTAATCGAACGCCACAAATCGCCGAACGGTTAGATGAATTCCAATGAAAAAGAAAATGATCAATGATTTCGCTTCACACCAGTTTTAATTTTCGCCTTTTCATTTCCTCTTCCATTTGTGCCGAGAGATCGAAAATTGCAAAGACGAGCAAGCACTCGTCGTGAAAAAACGACTTGTAATGAAACTGTAATTTGTTAACTGTATTCAACTCAATTAGCCATTATGTAGTACTAACTACTATGGAGCCGTATGAACAGATAAATTAATTAATTACTTTAAACAACATCGAGCCGGTCAGTGGTGAGACGGATGGTGGGAGCCCAGCGCTGATTGCGCACATTACGAAGCCATGCCAGTGGCGGGGGAAAACGCATCCATTGGCTGAGCTTAACCAGCCACAGTGGCTGACAACGCCGTTGACTGGAACTGAAACTGAATCTGAAAATGAGCGAACACAAAGCCAAACCACACTTATTCACAATTAATATTAAAATAAAGTAATGAAAATTAATTTACCATAACCATTCTTAATAATAAAAGCAAGTTACCAGCCAGTCTATGAGCATTGGCTGAACACACAGCCAACTTTCACTTACACACTTATACGAGTAAGTATGTGTTAATGTACAAGTGTGTTTGCGTGAGGGTACATTTGTTCGCATAAATGTTGTACGGAATAAAATTATTAATTTTCATTCATTTAAATTCTGTCCATCTCAAACCGAACAAACATAAAACACAAGGAATGAAATTTACCAACAGATTAACGCCGTAAAAATTGCAACTCCAGTATTTGTAGTGAAATAAGGACGGCAGATATTGACACCCTAAACGATTCGAGAATATACAACATGAACACTTAGTCGCTTCTACGAAAATAGGGCTGTTATGAGATTAATCTCTCCGTGAATCCCCCAGTCTACTGAAAATGTCGGAAGTGTCTGATTCCGTTTTAGAGTAGATAAACTACAATATATCGCTCCCGATTACATAGGAGCACTATGGTCTATACAATCGACAATTCGACTTTCGTCAAGCTAGGTTCACAACAGATATAATCGCGCTTGTCATGTCACTGCGGGGTCACCATAGTTGGGTTTTAAAAATACTAGGAGTTTCAAATTATGCAACAACAAAAATTAATTTCCCTTGCATCCCACAAATGAGATATTGGAGAGCTACTCACATTAAGGGAGCTCAAACGCATTATATTTTTAGATTCACCTAACATTAGTTTGAGAATCATTTACTAGACTCGTCACTTACTCGACCACTCGAAGCATTCGTCAGACATGTCCAAGCAATCGACGTTCTAATAATGATAGGTGATTGTAACAGGGCTCAAACCCACGCTCATTTGCACGATAGCCGCTTGTTCGGTCCATCATGGCATATACGAGTATAAATAGGATAACAGCTGTATTTCGAGCATAACTCTTCAATATGAAGTGGACTACGCACAATATACTTGTGTGGAGCTTTACGCACGATTATGTTCTAAGATTCACTACAGGCTTCATGGACTATATTACGTTATCATATCAGCGTCGCTACACACACGGCTAAAGGAACATAAATCACTGTCTGAGATGCTGTCCTAAATAGTCCCCGCTGATAAAGCTTATTTGGCCGACCTGACTGGACCATATTATTGCTGTTTTAGGCCAGGAAATTCGATAACTGTTCACAAATTTATACTATGGTAACATGCAAATGGTCATCGAAATCCAAATACTTTCGACATACAGAAACTACAAGAAAATGTTTGAAGCTAAGATTGTGAAGGTGTTAAATCTTGCCTATCCATTAAGATAGACAAGAATATTACTGACGTCTGACAAAAAGCAATCGAAATGGAGAAAGTTGTGGAAGAGACTAAAAACAAAAGCCCCAAGTTCCGCTATGCGGGCTGATGATACATAAGCCATAGGCAGAAAATTGCGAGATACTACAGCCATATTCTAATGAGAAATATTTCTGAAGTCTGCAAAAAGATTTGGGTTTTAATATGTTTAATGCGTTTGGCTTGAATTAAATTATTAGACAAATACTGCGTAATAAACATGGATGCATCATATGCAGATATCCACAATAGCGATTAAAACTTCGTTGGAAGTTCGAAAACAGCAATTGCTTTAGATGGACCACATTCTGCATAATATTCGAAAGCACTCTGGAAAAAAGCCTTCAATAAGAAACCCAATTCGTGTAGCTATGTGATCATGTTACATGTCTGCGACCCAACTATCAACCCTATAACTGTTGCCTGTTCGATATTATTACCATATTTCTTTAGAAACATTTTTTAAATTATGTCATATTAGTTTGCCCTTAATTAATTAAATTATATGTAAACAACACAAGCTGTTCTCAAACCAGCGTCTTAGTACAAAAAACCATTCGGTCCGTAGAGATGCATTACATCTACATATAATTACTGGTGCATAATTATTATTAGTGCTTCAAGTGCATCTCTCATGCTTCTTTGCCAAACGTAGAGTACCAACAAATATTCCTGCAACAGAATTTTGGCATTCAAATGGGTGGAGCTGATGTTCTTGTATTGCTATCTATCACATCTAACATTCAATACTAATCACAGGACAGGACAAAAAACAAATTCTGTTCACTGTTGATTCATTTAAATTGTGGGTTTGTTTTGCTTTGGCAATAAACTCACAAGGGGAGATAAAAAAGAACACTGAAACATAACGAACAAACGCTAAAAACACATCTCAAAGATACTCCAGCGCAAGTAATAATCAAAGAGTGCAGCGGATAAAACTTGAAACGTGCCATTACATCAGCCACAGCAAAGTCGACAAATACCAAAATATCCAAATCTGTTTCCCTAAGAATGGAACTGGTGAACTTGGTTTTTCGTCGTATATTTGTTGCCACTGCCACTTCTATGGTTGTTACGAAGCATTTACTCCCAGTATTACTACAGTTTATTCATGACTTGGTTGTCTTGATGAATTATTACGTCTTTGGTTTGTTTTTCAGCTTTTCAAACATACAATTATGGTGCTGATGATAAACATCTTGTGCATAAATGTATACAAAAATGGATAAACTCCTAAAACACTTCCCGACAATACCAACAAAAACGCTACAAATAACACGGTGGAACTTGAGACGTAAATGGGACTTGTAATAGAGTTCAAAGTAGATAACACAGATTCGGTGGAAAAAAGTAAAATAAAAAAGCTTTGATTTTTGGTGGGTGGTTAAAAGTGAAACAGATGCATACATATGAATCATTGCAACTACAGAAGTCTTCTAACATATCGCTTGCTGTAAAATTGACTATATTTTGTAATTCAGTTCCCCAGGAGAAGGATCACGCTGAAAAGTTTGAATGTGAGTGTGTCCTTCTAACAGGGCAAATCAATAAATTCTTAGATGGCGCTCGCAGTGAATCAAACATTCCCTTTTACATATTCGCATTAAAGTGAAGCATGTAAACAATTTCGTAATCAAAAATCTACCTATGGAAACGTCAAAAGCCTAAATAAATCAAAGCAGAGTTAAATACTATTCTTCCCACATCTACGCCAGTGATTGCAACTGTATTTTAACGCCGTTCTGGACATACAATTAGATTTTGCCAGAAACTATCGTTACAGTTCATGATATAATTCCGAAAGATCAAGGAGTGAAAATGTACGATCTTGTCGAGGCCACAGGCTTATCGCATGGCACAGTGATTTCTATTTGGATATAACTGGCTATTAAGAAAATGTTTTGAAAAAGACGGTTTGAAATTGAAAACCGTTATGCCACATTTAGATATGTAATCCCGCTGAATATCTATACCAAGTAGACGACTCATGGATCCATTACTACAAAACTGAGTCAAAATCATAGACTTTTCCAGTTGTACCAACAAGCCTTGGCTTTGTCGCCCTACTGATCGATATTGAACTAGTTTTGAAGTAGTTTTTGAGGAAAGGTATTTATCACCAAAGAGCAGTTAATCAAGGTTTCTTTTGAAAATGTTGGCAAATTGTGTTATTCGGACAACTTAAGAAAAGTTGGAAAATTAATAGATTTACCATAGAATAGTAGTATTTATAAATTCTTCTAAGAAATTATGGGTATTATCTTTAAATTTTTAAATGTATGTAAAATGTATTCGAAATAAAAGATTTGAAAAAAAAAAACACTATACACATCAAATCTAAAAGCTTACTTAAAAAACGAATTATCTATGCTGAAATGACTCTCACATTCAATTGGCCAATTGAGTCATTCCCAATAATTTCTTCGGCATATAAAAAAGAAGAGCATAGCACTGCCAGATCTGGCGATTGATCGCCAAACTTGACGACGTCAAAGTGTTTTCGGTGATGAAAATTTTAAAATTGCGATTTGACGATGTTTCTGCCCATACTTTTTAGATTCTTTGTACGCCAATAGGATAAGGTGAGGCAAAAACTTGTGAACGTATTTTTGTTATGGACATGGTTCTACGAAGCATCCGAATTAAGTTGGTATGAACTCAGCTAAACCGTCGTTTTACTGCAACCTTTTGCTATTTCTCTGGCAACATTATTAAATGCATTGTCGGAACTATGCAGATGACAGCGCTAATGCTTTGCTAAAATTCCAAATCATCAAAGTCAATAATAACATTAACATTAGAACAAGCCAAATCCACATTTACAATAACTGTAAGGCAAAAATGGCATTTTCAACGCAGAATTTGCCATAAGACGGAGAGGGCAGGTATCGTGGGCAAATGGTACATACTTTTCAATTTGCCTAAATGACTTCTGTCCCACAGCTTTAAAGCAACTCTGTGATACCTATCCAATCCTCCAAATACATCGTGGTATTTTGCGTCAAAATTTGCACTAAGATCTCAAAGGTGGTAAGAAATAAACTAACTCAAAGTAGATCATTCAGAAGGACAATCATTGAAATGGCTGTTCAACATACAATCGTATACTAATACAAATTATAGATAAAATTACAAGAAATTTTAAGTTTAAAGAAAATTTTCAAATTAAATGACATCACAATAAGATTCGTGTTTTGTGAGTTGCACAAGGCTCACTCTTTTTGAACAAGCAGAGAGACGCAATAGACCGAGAGCTAAAAATGTGGTTTTTTGCTCTTCTAACATGACCCATAAGTGGGACATGGCTCACTTCCAGAATCGGACGCTTGTCTCTTCTCAAAGACAGCAATATTCCTATACTCCTATGCTGAAAGAGCTTTCACATGAGGCACCTCAAGGGCACAAGAGTCTTTTTTGATGTACTGAGCTCTTTTTGAAAACGCCCCGAGCCCAAGAAGCTGTCGACTCTTTAGTATAAACCATAAGCTCATGATAAGTTAGTACGAGGTAGTGAGCAATTAATTCACTTAATAACGAACTTATTAAATAAACACTTTTGACTAACACATTTACTAATATAGTGCAAAAAGTGCACTAGCTCAAATGGCGTAGCAATAATTCTTGTTTAATGAGGATTAATAAAAACCGCGAAAAGTCGCTAAAGCATAAATTTATTAAACGATATTTTTAGCGATTCGTAACATAATTAAGGAATCCTGAGAAAAATACGTATTGTTGGTAAAATATTTGTCAACAACTTTATTAATCATTACTTTCAGCATATGTAGAATTTTATAAAACTTTCTTACCTATACCAATGCAATCATTGATTATATCTGCAACTTTGTCGTTTAGACAAGAAAAACTTTTTTTTTTGTTAGTTTCCATATACGAAACTAAGTCCTTCGCTACCCCTGGGAATCGAATCATAATTACTTTATGGAATTTTATTCAAAGTTGAAGATTTCCATAAAGGCCTTAATACATCCACACACAAAAAAAAATAAGGATGAGGAAAATCGCCAATTTTGTTAAATATTTTTCACTTCATTAGCAAATTATCGCCTGATTACATCCAATTTGTTGATATTTTTTCTTGAGACAGCAATAAAAATAGCTTAATGAGACACTAACAATATATTAATAACAATTCCTAAGCAAAGGAAAACTTTTGCGTCCTCCACTCCTGTCGATTTCAATCATCCGAACAGAGATGCAAGCAAAAAGGTGAAATTTTCATTGAATCGCTTTAGATTAGTCATACTTTCCTTCCTATCGTAGAGAAAATCCTGCCTCAAACAAAAGTTGACTGACTGGCTGACTTCGAAGAAAAAATCTCAACGCTCTTAATGAAGGCATTATTGTGATTTGTTGTTGTCGTTGTTACTTTTTTGTCGCCATATTTTTTCGGCAATTTGAAGATCTGAGTGAATGGCACTGTCAGCGAATGAATACGAAGTAATTTCGAAGGAATCCTTGCAAATATGATGAGGCATCCAGCAACTTCGTCTGGAAAAGTTTCCGCTGTTTGGGGAAAATTGAAAACAAAGCACATCTCTTCAGCCACTTTGGGGTGTGGTGTATGGCAGCCAATTGCACTCTGGTGGTCTGGAGTGAGGCCATCACAAGTGTTTTAATTTAGTCATTTAGGGTATGTTTATTCTGACAATCTTTGGTAATTAGCAGATTATAGAAAATTATTCCAAAATCATCAACGGGAGGCTAATGTTTTGCGCAATCCATCGATGTCGGAGGAAGGGGTTACACGCTCTGCCAGCGAAGTAATGTGTCATCATTTAAAAGTCATTATGGGCGATCTAAAGTCTCTTATGGGAAGAAATGCGGTTGTCGGCGTCTTGCAGATGGAAATGCTTGATGCAACATCATCACACCCGGCTGCAGTCAGTGCAAAGTTTCATAAGCGAACCACAAGATGATTTCAATTGGCTTTAATTACTTTTGGAATTCCGTCTCGTCGTCATTTTTTTTTTTTTTTTTGTTTTTTGTGGGGCTAACCACTCAAAAAGCCGACAGGAGAGAAGCGTCTTCATCAGGCACTTGACTTCCCATAAACCATTGTACACATTCGCACGAATGGCTAGATAGATGGACGCCCAGAGGCTATATTCGATTTGTCGCCGACAGGCAATTTTGCGAAAACAAACAATCCCTTAATGTCATTGTCATAAAGTGACAAAATGTCATTTTATGATTATGATAAACAATGAAATGATGACAGCGATCAAAATGTAAATAAATGTTAATCAGCCAACCTCCTTCAAGAGCTGTAAAACGTTTTATTTTGCATTAAATCATGACAGACGACTAAAAAATTGAGCGTATAGAAGTTTCATTTAGTTTTGGTCTGCAATCAATCTTGTTAAAATATAATAAATCTTTATGAAATTACCAGTGAATAAGTAATGTTGAAACAGAAGGATCGCTTTTGGCGTGATGTTAAAGGCTTTAAATGATATCCATGTAATTCTTCATTGCAATTCTTCATTTTCGAAAATAATTTTTGCATTCCTTTAATAGATCGAATTCTATTTAAACCCGAGAGGCGGACTTTAGAATAATTTGTTTCGCGTTTATTCGTGTCATGATCTTTCGTCCGCTTGAAATTTTAAACAAATGTATTTTTTAAGTTGCATATTTGTTGATTGATGATTTTACGTTGTTACTGGCTCGAGAGAATGTCCACAACTCCGTGTTCCTTATATCTGGGCAGATGTCCATACAGGGTCAACTGATACATAGCTAAGCCCAAATATCGTATTTTGATCCAAACGCTGTTTTCGAAATTTTTAAGTTAGGAATATATTTTCGTAAGGTTTTCGACTTGTCCTTTCAAAATCTAAAATAGTTTTTTTCCGCCTCCTTTTTTGGTTTTGGGTAAGATAGAGGTATTCCACGATTTTAATTCAATTTTTTTACAACTACTGATCCAAATCGTTGCAAATCTCAAATTTCGGTCTACGGCCGAAGATTTTCCCAATATTGTTAATCACTTTAATAATGCACTTAATCCTCTTCTAGGCATTTTAGCAAGGCAAAAAAAGAGACAAATGTAGCGCATTTAAATTTCTATTTTAATAATAAAGTTTACATATTCGTTGAGTACCTCAGAAAATTATTAATGTTATTGAACTCGTAAACAAACATGATAAGGTATACGTATAAGAGGACTGGCAGGAAATTAAAAATCTCTACGTTAGCCGACCATGACTGACTATATACAACACTAGGTATAGAACGGATAGATGGAGTTTTGATAAAAACATAATCTAAGTAGTCCTTTTTAGGTCTGTTGTTTATGGTGAACGATCCATTATTGGACGATCCATCCTAAAAGATTAACCGATAAGCAACGTTTTCTGTGGCGTTCGTCTAATCGCAGCAAACATTTGGTATGGACACAATACTTGCCAAAAAACGAAAATGTACGGTACACTAATGCGCATTAGTATTGTCTTTTGCGATAGCAAGCTATACTTGAGTTATATAATGACAATAATGACTATAATTTATGTGACGAATGAGCACTGACACTTTCCCTATTTTACGATATTGAATTTGGGTTGCAGTCAGATCTCGGAAATCTAAACTTGCTGACTTTGAGTCGAAGTGGCGGAACTTTCTGATTGCCGGTGTAATAAAAATGTGCATAGCGATTCGGGATTAAACGACTCCTGCGTGAATATATATGCGGCTTATTGTTTAATAAAATAAAATTCGATATCTTACTTATCAAACCAGTATTGACAGAAGCCGTTAAAAATTAAGTGCTGAATGACCAACAAAAAGAGGAAAATGACAAAAATGGGAAATTTTGCGAGTTTTTTTACTAAAAAATTTAAAACTTTACTTACTACGAATTAAAATATTTTTTTAAATTATCACTTCGTCTACTATGCGTTATCTATCTACTCGTCTACTAGGCGTTACGTGGTGGAATCAATCACAGCATTTCATAGCATTAGATAATGTATGTATAAAATAACTTTTCAATATAATAAAAAATATTTGTAAAAATAATTTAAAGACGGTCATTGAGCGGCATATTGCGACAAAGGTTTTGAGTGCAACACTGTCGTCAGAAACTACTCATCACAAATATTTCTCAAAAAAATTACTTAAATATGTTACATAAAAAAATTGAAATCATCATATTTTATTATATTTTTCGAGAGAGCGCAAAAATGCACCTGACACTACAGAACGGAATTTATTGCGAGAAAATAGCTGGTAAAAAAACAGGAATAGCAATGGCAACACCTCTCCAAAACAATACAAATTATTTTGTGTAAATTTACACGATGTCAATTCTTAATATGCATTCATAACAGCTAATTTATCTATTTAACGATCGTGTGCGTTATAAATGTTGATATCTACCATTTTATTGGTAGCAAATTAATAGTATCTTTTTATAATTCTTACCATACAAATATTTCTTGTTTCATATATTCTGAATTAAAATCGCTGTTTTTGTATTCATCTCGCTATGCGCCCGAATAACCGACTACTTGATTAGAACGCACACAACACTTGTTCACAACTACACAGCCGAACAATAACAACACACGCGGCACTAACAAAAGTACAACAATGCCTACAGCTGGACACGTTTTTCTGCAAATTGTGCATTCACAAATATTTATGCACTTTTTTGACTTTAAATTTCACGCAAACAGAAATCTAACGAAATACAACTGTAATATAAACATTTATCTTAAAATTAATCCACTTTCTATGAAAATTAATATAACTTTCTAAACGAAATCTTAATAAACACAATAACGACCGCAAAATGCAACCGACTTCAACGAATTTCAATAACAAACTTAGACTAACGGCGCAAGTGAGAAAAGTTTGATAACAAGAGAGCCGCATTATTTTGTTGTTGTTCTTATTTCTAATAAAAAGGGCTGCCAGACTTCAATATGGAAAACAATTGGCAAAAATACATTCTTCGGGCTTCGTCAGATTGCAAAGGAGGTAAAAGAATATGCGTATTTTACCATAAATAGGTACAGTGTGAAAAAAATTAAGTAACTTCTGTTCATTTATTAGAAATTATGGAGAAAAAATTTAATTTCAGAAAACTGCTCAATTTATATAGAAAGTACAAGAAAGACATCGACAGACTAAAATCATTGTGAAATTCAATGAATTGAATGCAATTGAATACGAATATTATGGGTTAAGAATAAATGGTATTGTGTGGGAGGCACTAGAATGGCCGTTGCTAATCAGTTGAAATATTCAGATTTTTTATAGAGCAATATAGCGTTTCTTTAAACGCCTTCTTCTGGGTGCTACATTTATTGCATTACTAAATGATTTATATTTGCATTTTTTCGGGCAAACATAAAATATACCATAATTACGACCGTATTTCCTATGTTTGGCCGTCAGCTGTTATTATCTATTTGCAATTTTCAAAAGTATGTGCAGGCAAAAAGAAAATTATGCATTTACTATTCTGCACGAAAATTCTGTGTGCTAGAAAACTGTTTTCCAAATAGCTACCGCGTTTGCTAACAGTAGAACAAAAATATCAAGGTGTTGCTGATTGGTAACTCTCAGCCTCCATATTTTGACGTGCACATAATATTCAATTAATTGACAATGTTGAGAAGTGAAGAATAATAAATGGCGATTATCACATGGAACTTTTGGATCGTTTGAAATCCATAAAAAGCTTTCCATTACAATGCATCGTGCTACAAGTCGATGATTCGAATTGCTCCCCACCCGTTGTATTCTCAGATCAGACAGATGTGTTTGCAAATTTCGAAATGCTGCTGCATGGAAAAAGATTTGGATTAGATTAGGCTAGTGCGGAAATCAAAACGTATTTCAAAGGTCTTAACAAATCCTTCTGTGGTACCTTTCCTGGATGTGGGATTGTGACAGCATCTGGTCAATTGTTTGATTGTCCAGGCTCAACCCGCGCTGAGGCCTGATATATAACAATGTTTTATATGCTATTATACTATTTAAATAGCATTTTTTAAGCAATATTCAGAATTACTTTACACACTTCGAAAAATAGGACGAAATAAATCACCTCCTACATCCCCTCGCATCTTAATGTTGTTAATTTTTTCTGTAATGGTGCTGCCAACCAAATACTTGATAACCCGATCATGGACAACTTTTGCTAAACTTTGTCACACCAAGGCAGTGAAGACCCTTTTTATCAACTGGCCTTCTCTCCTTCATTTATATTAATTACTACATATTTAACGTAAATACATACAAATCATATTTAACGTAAATTCGTAGGTTAATCAAGAGAATTTGATTGGTAATTAATTCATTGTCCCGACTAGCGCCTTCTTACCCCATCACAGTTTCCTCCTTGCATAATTACTTATGTATCTTCTGCGCAAAATTTCAAAATCAAAGCAAATAAATGGGAATTGAACGAGAACAAATAACATACCACCAAATACAAGAAGAGTATAACAACAACCACAACTTTTTGTATTCAAACATAATTTACACAAAATATTTATTTGTACGAGATTTTATTTAAAATCAATTAAACTGTGTATCCGCACAACATCAACACAAACAATTGCAAACAAAAATATCAAGTGTAATGAGGAAACCCCGATAAATGGAAATGAAAAGAAACGATTCGAAGAAAACCCATCAATCTTCGGAATGTAAACAATCTGTGATGTTACGAAGACGACGAAGGCGATGTTGACGATAATGATGATGACGACGATGATGAGATATGCAAACGATGAAAGTAGATGATGGTGAAGGCAATACTAAATCAAAGCGTAAAAAACAACAACAACAAATTAATAAAAACAAAAACTTTA
The DNA here is from genome assembly GCA_019455685.1 of Philornis downsi. Taxonomy (NCBI): domain Eukaryota; kingdom Metazoa; phylum Arthropoda; class Insecta; order Diptera; family Muscidae; genus Philornis; species Philornis downsi. Next base: position 976,756 of record JAHXMU010000393.1, read on the forward strand.
ATCAAAGCACAACAATCACTTGTGTTAAATATGTAAACATCACAATATGCGCACACACACACAAATCTTGGCTCATATCAAACAAACCACAGTCAGTGTCGAACGCAACTGTACACAACCAGAATGAGGGATTGAAATATTTACATACAAATCAACAGATAAGTTCAGTCTGGCCGAAACTTATATACCCCAGCGTGTCGTGAACGACATGCCGCTTCGTTGTAAAAAAATGGACGTGGCGAAAAACCACTCTTGTTTCTTTTGGTGAAAAATTATTTGTTGAAACTTACTTTAGTTGGCCGATAATTAAAAGGCGTATAAACGACATGGTTTTTTCTCATATCTACCAATTTCCATAGCATTTTATTTTTCATTAACGGAAAAAGTTTAGGAAAATTTCGAAAAGGTTTAATTTTTTTGAATGTTGTTCTTGGATCGGCAATTTTTCTATGTTAGACCAATTTTGCCGATTGTGGCACTTGCGATCCGTGGTGTAGGCAAAAAAAGTTAATTAATTAATTCATGAAAAGTCAAAAGTCAAAGTTCCTACCATACGCAGTACAGTATGTGCACTTATCTTCATTCAACAGCGAGAAATCTAATTTTTTTGTATGTGTAAAAAATGTCTTTTTCTCAGGTATAATACGAGTATACAGAAGGAGACCAAGGAAAGTGTGTATATTTTAGGATTTTTTTTCCAATAACCTCGACAATAATTACGATGTTCCATTAAAAAAAAATATGAGTTGGGTTAGACAAGTTTTTTCATACAGTGCAATTTTTGCCGAATATCAAACTCGACTTGGCTATGGAGAATTTTTATGCAAAATTTCATCCTCTGCATTAGGTATTTATACGCTATCAGCGTATCGTTATCACTTTTTTTTATAATCTACTCCAGCTTGGCAATATATTTTAAAGTAACGATTTGTTTCATTCTAAAATAAACTTTGTAGATCTCTCTAAAACTGTAAACTCCTTAAAGTGGTCAAAATTTTCATTAACCGATCCTGAATTAATTAGGATCCTTTATACATTAAATTCCATTTGTCTCTTAATATTTAACATTGGGTTGTAATGGGCTAATAAACCCGAAAATCAGCATTATTATTGTTGTACACTTTCTTTTTCCTTCGACTGTCTGCAACTATGCGTAAACATTTCTTCAGTGAATCAAAGAATGGATGAATGAAAGCGATAAACTGTCTAACTAGATTTTAAAGCCAAGTAGCAACAGCAACCCCGTCCGATGAAACGCTTCTGATGGTGTCGGTAGAATTTCTGAAATCGAATTTTCTTTTTTTTCAGTTTATGAGGGAATGCGTTGTGTGGGTTTATATTCTCTTTGTGTATGTGTGTAGTTTTACTAACGATGTAAGTAGCGTTCTACACTCTTCTTTATCTCCTTGAATTTTTGTTTCGTTTAAAACAAAAAACAAACAAGCGATATTAACGAACTTAAAAAATATAGTCTTGGCATCGTAATTATCGCAGTCCACCGGAATCAAAAAGTCCCAACTACTTCTTGAAGCTGCGTTCGATTCCTTCCAAATTTTGCATTTAAATAAAGATTACAAAATACGCGATATTGCCATTGCCTACCGGCAACACAGAACAATGCATTTTTTAGGGTATGGGAAACTATTCAATTTATTCTGGATAACAGTCAATACTGCTTTTTGCTGAAGCCACTGTGCGGAGAAGAGAATTTTACTTTTTAAAAGCAGAAATAGCCAAGACAAAATAATTAATTTTAAAAATTAAAAATGTAGTTCTTCACCCCAGCTTATTTTGGAGCTTTTCGAATAAAATATGCGTTATAAGAGGAAAAACCCGTTAACAAGGACCACAGAAACTTAAATAAAAACCCGGTTCATAGTCGTTTTCAATTACATTAAACCAACTTGTTGAGACAAAGTCTCAAAGTTAAATTTTAAAAAACAATACCTACTTTTTTGCACTTTTCTCAAAACGGCGTTAAAAATAATAAACATTATGGATATTAGTCTTAAGAATTAGATTTATGCATGGTTATTGTTGATTTGCTTTGTACTTCTGTGCACTCTTCGTGCGCTCTGTGCACGGATGGAGCAAACTAAAAACTTTTAAAGAGTAAAACAGCAGTATGGGGTTTGGGAAATACACAAAATCAGCTGACGTGGCAACGTCTTCTTCCAAATCGTTAACAGCACGAACGAAGTTCTTTCTATATTCCTTTTCCGATGAAGCAAATAAACTTCACGGGTCACTGAAATTATTATTTATTTAATTATGAAATAAAGGAGGATTCCTTTGATTCGGAAATGGTGTGTGTATCCAAACAGTTCGTTCATGTTTCTAATTTCCTCAATATTTATGGTCTCTGGATATGGCCCCGAAGCGTAAAATTATTGAATATATAAACGTTTATAAATTAAACACTTTTATAACATTTTATGCAACACTTTTCAAACAATTTCAAAATAGAAAAATAATTGGATTTTTGTAGGCAGAGATGGTGAGGCTGCAAAGAAACGAATTGCCAAACAAACCATAAAATAAAATTTAATTGCCTATAGACGGACGGACGGACGGGCGAACAGACTCACACATATGCCGAAAAGCGCTTTGCCCGCGAAAACACACAAAATTGTTGGATAAAATAAAAATAATAATAACCGAACAAATGCAAATGCGAATTACGAGCAAGCAAAAGATCGGAGACGCCGCTGCAAGAGCCTCCGTTGCAAGACGGACGGCCGCACAAAGCGCTGACCGTTGCCTGGTGTCATAAAACTAAAAAATTATGATGATTGGCCAGAAATTGCAACAAGCGTGTGTGCCGTCGTCTGGGGGTGCATCGACGAGGAGTTGCAAATATTATCGCCATGTGTCCATCGTACAAGTTGGGGCCAAATACTTGGAAGCTGTGGCCAACAAGCAAGCCACTGACTGGCCGACCACTCGTGTGAGGTGTTTGTTTTTGGCGTTTTAATCCCCTCTCCTTGAAGTTACTTGAATGTTAGAGGTTACAGTTGTTAACGTTTGCATTACAACAACAACGCCAATAAATTGTTTAGTTTTTTTTTGCAATAACTGCGATTATAAAATTTCTACCCTATGTAAGTTAATTATTTCTAATTTTTTTTTTGCTTAAACATTATCAGTGTAACGTAGTTAGGAAAAGATCATCATGCTATGAAACAACATTAAACCCAGTTTAAAACTAATTTGACATAGTTATTAGTCAAATACAAATTTACAATATTTTGTTAATCAGTGGAAAGCAATGCCAAGAAAATCAACATTTTAGAAACTTTAAACCAACAACCCATAATTCCAATACGAATGCATAGGGAACAGACCGCCACACGTAACCTTCATGGCTTTTTATCTACATAACATCAAAATCATTAATTTCGATCGAAAGCAGGGGCAACGCCAGATATTGACAGTAAGCTGCAACATCTTTCGAGTAGACTCAACAGCTTGGGAGCGTCTGTGTTTAGCACCCATTTAAAACAGAGCAGATAACTTGTGCGAGAACTCAATTTCCTCACATACAAGATGCACAGTAAACAGTTGTAATATTCTCTGAGCAAGCGAATATTTCTCATACTCGAATTGATGAATGCTCTTGTAATTGAATTCATTACAATCTCTCTTAAATACTCTCTTACTAAGCTGTGTTATTAGCACACGCTCTTTGAGCACTTTTCTCATTTATCTTTTACACTCTTGCGCCGTGACTTGAGTGATCAATTTCATCTTTTCTGTTTTACTCTTATCTTTTACGGCCAGCCATTCATTCATTCAATCTTTATTATGGCCGTCTCAAGCTGATGTTGTAATTGTTGGTGTTGGCCGCATTGGAGCGTCCGTCGTTGCTTAGTGGTGGTGGTGGTAATGGTGGCTAAGAACATCACCAGAGAATTCCTTTTTCTTTAGAAAACTCGAAGTGGAGTTCGGAAAGCAGACAGGGTTGCTATGTGACAACATACACGAGCAATTTGAGATAACCTCTGGGTGATAAAATAATTGGGCATTAAAATGCTCACCAGTCCTATGCTGGTGCTGATGTCGGTGGTGCTCGTCAGTAATGTCTGTTGTTTTTGTTGCCTAGATAGGGTCATAATATAGATTTGGTAAAGGGATATTTGATTCCTTCCAAAAAAAAAAATAAATTCTGCAGAAGTCTGTCCCTAAGGAATAGAAATTTCCAAACAAATTTAAAATTGCTGTTTGCTTTGAAAAATCATTAGAAAAACCACTAAAACTGTGTAAAATTACGCTAGCCGCTTAGCCATTCTAATAACAATTCCACGCTGTTAAGATATTTTTTTTCATTTCATCGAAATTTCAACATTCATTACTCCTACTTTCTTTAGAAAGAGAGGGAAAATAACATGAAAAAAAATATTCTTTTATAGAAATCAAGTTATTCGTGTTCTGCCATCCCTAACATAATGTGAAAACATAAAAAGTCCAATAATTTGGTTAAATCTAAATTAAGTAAAATGAATTATTTGATTACATGGTAATCAGGAATTGATTGATTTCTTACGTGCCAGGCAGTAAAATGACACTTTTAAAGTAGTTATGTAATTTCTCAGAGTTAAGAAATTATTCCACTAAATTTAAGATTTAATTTATAAAAAAAGGAGGGAGAGAAAAGAAACAAATTAAAAACAAGAATTTGAGTCAAATTGAATACATTTATTTATTGAGATGAAGAAGTTCACCGTGCGTATTGAGCTGCAAAGGTGGCAATTTCATATCAGCAACTTTGATCGTAATATTATCTTATCTATTTGCCTTTTTGCATGTTTTCTTGAACTTCACTGTAACCATTGGGGACATTTATCAATAATTAAACGATTACATTATTTTTTACATAACCCAAATTAGAGCGTTTTTAACTTTTATATTATATGATTCGAATTCCTGGCATTTTGCACAACACAAGCCTGAGTCGAGTACCAAATATTTGTTTCCAACAACTACAAAAACTCATCTGACTCATTCTTGTTGTTCAATCGTCCTCCTGACCGTTAAAAGCGTTATAAAGGGTGCACCGCTTTAAAAAGCGGCTGGAGTTTTGGACACAAATATACGAGTATAGCCATAGGTGGGTTAAGTAAAAAATTAGACAAAATCGACCGTGAAAACTTGACCGTACAAGAATTGAACCAACCAACCTTTGAAAAATGTGACATTTTCAGATTTGTTTCAGCAATTGTACTATTTTCGTTAATTATATTCGTTAACTATAAGCAACTGACCGACCGCGCCGCGATTATCAGCAGATAACCGTGGGCTCAATCCATACAGCCTCCTATCATTGTTTGAGCGCCGGTCACCTTGATGTGTCTGAGGAACACTGCAAGCAGACAAGTAATCAACAAGTCTAGTCGGCAAACTGCAAGTTCTGTTAGGTAAATCCGAAGATAGAAAGCGTGTAACCACGCTGAATGGGAGAAGTCCTCCCATATCTCATTCATGGAATGCAAGAGAATTTGTTTTTTTTTTTTCTTTTATAAGCAATGTATGAATGTAGTTCCACAGAAAAGATACATTCGAACCCTTACATATTTTAAGGGATCTCTCCAGTTGGTTATCGAAAAAATACTAACAAATACGGATTTCCCTAAGAAAGACAGTCTAAATACTACTTACTAATTATACAAAAAGATGGCATTTTGACATGATCACTTGTATGGCGATGAGGCGACAAGTCGTCCACAAAAGCACAGGCCATAGCCTTCACTAGCGGTCAAATAACAATTTGGAATTCTCATCGATTCCCCTTAAGCTGTTGTTGGAAAAGATCATCCTTCAAATCTGTTGGAAACGTGCGAATATTTCGGTAGGCAAATATATGATCAGAGTTGTATTTCCACCAACGAGAGCAATGGATTATTTGTGTATAATTTTCGTTTGGTTTCTTTCAAATACAAGAAAGCAAAGGAAACTTTCATTCGATCATTTTCTCCGCGAATTCTGGAATTTTATCCTAAAAAGTCCACAAGAAGTAAAGTTGCTAGTACTGTTTGTCAAATTTTATTACACTTATCGCATAGTATACGAGTACGTATATTTTCTCCATATATAAATTTTCTCCATATTCTTACTCCATTTAAAATTTAATTTAAAGACAATTTCGTTAATCTTTGAACAGTAAGCTCGTTGTAGAGGTGTTTTTATCGATTTTCTTCATTTGTCACTCGCCAATCCTCCCTGTTCCATTTGAAGTAGTTACCGTTTCCGTTTTGCACCTTTTAGTACATTTAAGTCTGCCCTATATTGTCACGCTAAATCACCTTAATTTTCTATGGTATTGTAACTCTCACGAACATACCTTTCAATTTGCAAACATTTCCTTTATTCCAGCGCTTTGTTTTAAGGCAAAAGAAAGGAAACTAATGCCAGAGGTACAAAAGAGAGAGAGAGAGACCGGCAGACAGACAACAACAATTGTCGGGTTTAACGTGGGTCTCGCTTTGATAGCCTTACTCACGGTGTGCCACCACACATGGGACTGTTCTTGAACGTGTTTGCGACAGCCAGCGCCCCTTTGGGGAACTCAAACTAATCCCGGAAGGATTAGTCGAAGCACCTTAGAAATAGGAAACAGTCCCCTTAGAAAAATTTCCTCGGGGCATATTTCCTCTTTCTGCCAAAGTACCTTTGAAGTCACTGGTATGAAGTGAACTTCCTCCCGGGTAGGAGTGAGGCCTATCTAGACACCTCGGATAGACGAAGAACAGTGTTTCCCAAGTTCTCGCATTACCTTCAGGAGATCCTGAAATAATGCAAGATCCGTAGAAACGCATGTTCAGACAACCACAGCCAGCACGATGCTCCCACAAGGGGTCCTACACCACGACCAGGCAAGAACAAAATGTTCCTGGGGCCCCTGGTCTCCCGTGCTACCAGAAAATGAAAAACCCTCTGGTCAGGGTTTCGCAGACAAAAGCTGCTCCAGTTTCGCTACATCATACCTCGCATGGAACTGGTCGTCCACCGTAGCCGTCTGCACAAAGCGCAGCCATGCACCTGCAACAATTTGCAGCTACATGCCTTCCCGCAATGCAAACGCCTACAAAACTGAAAAAGAGAAAGAGAAGAATAGAGGAAGGGAAGAGAAGAAGAATAAGAAGAAGAAGAATACAGAGGGATGCTGCTCCAACACACCTCCACATGCATTGCACATTGCGCAACACACATGACAGTGCATCTTCACAGCAGAGCCCCCAATCCCTAACCCCAATTAACCCACAAAGATAACCCCTAACGCTCCCTCCTAGCCCGGCGCCTTGCAAACAACCTGCCTGCAAAGTGACGAGCTTCAGCCAGTCTATCTCTTGACGATGTCATGTCCGTCACGTCCCAACTATCCCCAACCCTCACAATCCCTAATGCGTCCAAATCCCTAATATCATCATACAGAGGACAGTCGCACAACACATGCTTCCAATCCTCTGTCTGATGCCCACAGTCACAAGCACTACTGTCAGCCAGGCCTCTTTTGTGCAGAAACTCGTTCAGAGAACCGTGCCCCGTCAATATGAAACCCAGACTCAGGTTAAAACCAAAGTCAGGATTCCCATTGACGAAACAAACATCCCGCACAAAAGCATACGTGGCTCTACCCTTGTGTGACTGATCCCATCTGGCTTGCCATCTGGTTGTCACACATTCTCCCAAAACTGCCTTGCGTTCCGCCCTACTCAGATTTTCAATGGCCTGTACATCCCTCACCAGGTCTATACCAGCCACAGAGCATCCTCTCTTCACCCGGAAGTCTACTGCTCGACGCAGAACCTCTAAGTCAAGAGGGACAGCTCCCATCAAAACCTGCAGAGCATCCGTGGAAACCGTTCTACATACAGGCATGCAAGCAAGCAAAATCACCCGCTGGCATGACTGTATCAAACGATATCCTGCAGAGGACGTGACTGCTTCGTACCACACCGACGACCCATATGTTGCACAAGCAACAAATAAGCCGCGGTAGACAATACGAACAGCACGCCTACAAAGCCCCCAATCCGTCCGTAGGATGCGCCTCACCATGCCAACGGCACAGGTCAGCCTCCTCTCTAACTCCCTAACATGAGGAATGAAAGTCATCCTCTCCCCCACAGTCACCCCTAAATACCTAACTTCCGTCACGCAGCGTATTCTACTGTCAGCGAATCTGACAGTAGGCCGTCTGCTGGCAGAAAGGTTACCTTTCAGCAACATTGCCACAGTCTTGTCTGCAGAGACCGCAACGCCCACTTGCTCACTCCAACTCGCGACCATACTCATCAAAGCTGAGGCCCGTTGCTCGATATGAGCCCGGGATTGTCCCTCAACCATGATAAGCAGGTCATCGGCGTAAGCACTGACACTGCATTCCTCTGCAAGCAGCCTCAGTAATGAATCCATCATGAAGTTCCATATATATGGACCACAGATGGATCCCTGAGGACAACCGCGCACAACGTCCCTCCAGACCCTCCCACCCGCACCCACCACACAAGCTTTCCTGTCCGAAAAATAACTTGCCCATAGTCCGATCTCACGACAGTCCACCTCCCTTAACTTATTTAGAACGGGACCCCATTCCAAATAGTCAAAGGCCCCTTTGAAGTCCACAAAAATCCCCAAGACATACTTTGCGTCAGAACCGCTGACCGTATTTCTGACATGCATCCAGGCGTCCTCAGCACATTTGCCTTTGGTAAAGCCAAATTGACCGGCAGACAGACAGTCATAAGCTTTAGATTTTCGCAATCCTTTGCAATAATTTTTGCAACTAAACACCTAAATACTGGCAAACTCTTACACAGACAGCCACACTGGGAAATCCGAGCAAATCCTTTTTGGAGCACATCACAGCTAAAGCATTGCAGATAGCAGCAACAACAAAAAAAACATAAACAATTCCCGGGCATGAGGCGAACGAATGTGCGAGACAGACAAGGCATGTTCTCATCGCCATACGCGTGTGTTTGTGTGTGTATGTGGGTGTGTGTTTTAAGTGATTATCCTTTAGGCACTTTGCTCTAGTAAAAATATCTTTTATTTGCTCGTTCATGCATTTAGATTTAAGATTTGTGCTAAGAAGTGTTGTTGTTAGCCTCCGAAGAGTTCCTATTATCTGGTACTTGGTCCTTGTTGTTTTCGTTTTTGTAGATGTCACTCAGATTTGCTGTTAAGTGTTTACTAATACGCAGTGCTAGAGTCGAGCAGAGCAGGAACTTTCATAGCCGGCAAATGAACAAAAGGATTGTGTAAATCTCGAGTACCGGATTACCATAGGGTGCGTGTCGAGGCTGTTGTCTTTTAGCCAAAATATTTAGTCAACACTTCAGAAAAAAACATAAACAAAACTTGAATACAGCAGAAAGCACCTGTCTTTCCCAGTGTCCATAGAATGTCGGTGTATCTGTCTGTCTGCCTGTCTTTCGGTGTGCTTGTAAAACATAACATTTTGAGGAATTTGGTTAGATTAACATCTATTCACCGATAGTCATGTGAAGCTACATTTTTGTATTTTGGCGGATGAAACTTAAACATCTCGGTTCACCAAACAAGAGATTTTTGTTTACGACCATTGTTATTTGTTAACGAATCAGCCAAAAGACAATTTTAAAGATGTTTTCGAAATGGTTTAGTCGTCATTGTAATTTTGACATTCACAACTGAACATCTTGTAGAAATATGTCCAAAACGACAACGATAAACAAGAAAAACGTGTAGGAAATGTTAAAAATCAATAAATTACATTAATTATCATAAAACATGAATGAGAATTGTTAGAAACCTATAAAAATCATAGAAAATATATGCGAGATGTCATTAGAGCACCATCCAAAGCACACATTTTCAAACTAACTCTATAACAGGGATGCAAAAGTTGGTTCAATTGTATAATTTCCTGTACAATTTAGATCTTATAGACACATATAGTGATTTACCACCGACGTATATGATTATTATTTACTGATTACTATTTCCTTTGATGATTCCAAACTATAGGTACATTGGAATTTTACCACTTCTGTTTGAATTTTTTTTCGGTCGGATTCTTGTAATTACTCGTCTTAAATGTCAATATTCTGTGAATAGTATAAGCTCCTCAATCCTAGTTTAACGTACTAAAATGTTTTTCTTTTTTTTCTTACAAAATATTGTAGGAATTCACATCATAGCATTCCATTCAAAAAAAAAAAAAAATAAATTAAAAAGATGGAATAATATTTATATAGTTACTGTTCTCGAAATATTTTTAATTTTTTTCTCGTCTCAAAATGTCCATTCGGAAGGTCCAATTTTTCGTCACTTTTTCAAGCATTTCGGCCTTTTTTCCACGAATTACGCGTGTTATGTTATCCTGTAAGGCTTCAATAGTGTTCGGCTTGTCCACATAGACTAACGACTTGACATAACCCCACAAGAAATAATCAAAAGGCGTTAAATCCCAATATATTGAGGACCAACTCACAGGGCCAAATCGAGATATAAGCTGCTCACCAAATTCATCCCTCAACATATACATTGTTTTCCGAGCAGTTGCACCATCCTGATGAAACCACATGTCAACCAAGTTCAACTTAGCCAATTGGGGCAAAAAAAATTCCTTGTGGTTGAGTAACACATGCCCAATCGCTGAGAACGGCGACGAATTGACATTTCACGAACGTCATTAACACTGGTCGCTACGGCTGCAATATGTCCAACAAAGAAAATTTGGTGCGAAATTTGGAAATAACAGCACGAATTGTTGATTCAGCAGGTTTATAACGATTATGACGACCATAAAATGGTCGTATCAAACGATGCACATTTGTCACAGAGCACGAATTTTGATAAGTTTCAACGATTTGCAATCGTTGCTCGTTTCTTAGTCTTTCCATGATGAAATGGCGGAGTACGAGTATACTGTACACTTTTCACTTTGACAGATGACGTTTGGACGACATTACTAACCAGTGCTGCCAACCTAAAAAACTTAGATCTTAAAAAATCACTTATATACTCGTATATCTATCTATCTATCTATCTATCAGAATTTCTAATTATTATTGTTTTGTGTGGTCATTTCCAATTTTACTAGTTTTATATAGCGTTATTTTTTCCGGCTTTATAATAAAAAATCAGTATTATTGTGACTTATCGTTCGAATGACCGCGAATTCAGTCCCCCATTAGCCATCTATCATTATTTAATTTTTTTTTCTGTACTGGACTTTTTCGATAATTTTGCTCTCTCAAACGCTGCATAACGTCCAGATCATATACTTTATGTATCGTCTGAACTTGTGACAAGAATTCCAAGTGCGCAACACCGCGATAAACAAAGAAAACTGTAAACATTACCTCGACTTTTGATCGACTTTGACATGGTTTTTCCGTATCGACTCAGATACGTCCACACATCGGGAACAGGGCATTCAATTGCTAAACTGTCCAAACTGTCAGAATATTAAGTGGATTGAAGAAAGCTATTGTAATCATGTGATGTACCTATAAATATTCAATCATATAATAAAAATATTCAAAAATATCGGCAAATCAAGAAAATTGCTTAAAAAAAATACCTCCATATCTCGAAAATGGCGCATCCAATCACGTAAATAATTAAATTTTGGTCCCAAAAAAGTGACATCCCTCACATTGTGTCATAAATAATGCAAAAAAGTTTTCAGATGAAAATTTTCAGAAACGAGAATTCGAAAACGGCACGCATAAAATATATGTTGGTCTCACCATATTTCTCTTCCGTCTTGATGCGGTTTGCGGGTATACAATCGCTTACAGATACTTAAACGTGCGATAAATTGTCTAAGCGACTTTCTTCATTTCAGCAATAATAAAGTTATGGTTTTGGCGTCGGCTGTCAGGACGTTTGGATGATTGATGTCAGCCTCATATTTGTCAAGAACATAGACCGATCAGCTAGGAGCACCTCATTTAGGCTTTGAGGGTGCACGTCCTTATACCATGGCAATTATAATATGTACGTCAACATTTGGAGAATTCAATTCCTTTTTTCCACTTGCGTTTTCATAATACTTTTTATTTAAGATGAGCAGCTTGGACCACAGCATCTGGTCTTAGTGTTAGAGCTGCCAACGAGCACTAAAGAGAACAGATATCCTTGAGTCCCATGAATTTAATATGTGATCCATTGTTGAATTACGATTCCGAGCGCCTATTTGGGAAGCTTGTCGATCAATCAATGATCCGACTATGCGAAAACATCTAGCTAACCACCGCTCCAATCATGGCAGGTGGTAGTATCGGAATTTGAACCTGCACGATAATCTCATGACATCCGCCTGCTATAAAAGTCGAATTTCAGTTGCAAATGTTACCTATTTATCAAAGACCAATCGGCTTACATATATTCACTTAAAAGACAATAAAACCTCCTTGATGGTCCGATAAGTCAAAAATTTCTAGATAAAAATTTTAAACCATTTTTTGTTTGCTATTTTTGGTTGGATACTCAATTGGCAGAATGTAGAGTTAAGTGAAGACTGAAGCAAATGGAAATGTCATCTAATTAAGGTGTAATTTGCTGGTCTTATTCGTTTTTGGAGCAGGGGATCAACGGCTACATGTGCAATCGGCCACCAAAATGATTTCCAAATAAGCAGAAGTTATCTTTTTGGTCTCTCACAAATCGTCAAATGATGGCGAACATCTTTCGATGAAGGATGCAATAAAAACTGGAATCCAATTTAAAAAGATCCGTTATCAAAGGACCTACCATCTACTTTATATCCATCCGCAAATTAAACAATATTCTTCATTAGTTGTTCCCCGCTGATGGAATAACAACCATTATTGATTTTTATTCCTTTGGTAATGGCATTTTATCTACTATTTATCATAAACGAAGTGGGAAAACCCAATATTAATAAAGTAACTTTATGTTTGTATAATAGACACCCACTACTGCTACGGGTTTTGTCGTTCTTTTGTTGCGTCCCCAAACTGAATTGTAAACACTGTCCACCATAAATTATTGTATGGACTTTTGTCAATGCGTCAGTGAATGCTGGACCATTAACAACAATAGAAAACTAGGAATTCTATTTGCAAACATAGTAGAACACTGGTGCTACCCGCTTTAAAGGTCCTGTATGCAAAGGACAATAAGCGAGAATTAAAAGTGAGAAGGAGAGGGAGAAAGGAAGAGGTAGGGAAGGGACAATTGCTGTTTTATTTATGCCCTTCAATATGTGTGCAAACACAGTGTTCGTGTGCAAAGGACCTAAATTGCCTTGCACTGACACCCATCTACACATATACATACATACACACCAATCTCCACGTAATTTTTTTTATACGAAACCTTCATTTTATGAACACAAACGGTTCATATATCATGTGACGATGGTGTGTATGTGCGCGAGTGAGTGTGTCCTAAAAGGATCAACATCATTTGTGGTGTTGGATTATGATTGTCACTATTACAAAACCAAAGGAATCAACGGCTTTTCTACGTCAAACAGCAGAACAATGGGAATTTTTATTACCTCTACGTAGTTCGTCTCATTGGTGGGATTTTGTGGTTCTCTGTTTTGGGATTTTATAATAATCACGCGGGGTAAGAATAATAATGAAAACCGAAACCTTAAATGACAGAAAAGCATCTGCTTAGAGACACTATGCCAAAGAAGACGCAGACACAAAGGATCCTTAAGGGAAAGAATGAAAAAAAAGTGACAGAGTTTAATTTTAGATGGAAAAATGTCAAGAAAATCTTTAAAGTCGGTCGGCCGATGAGGAGAAATAAGGTAGTTGAGGAAAAGATTTATGGTTTTTTAAATAATTAAATCAAGAAACAAAATACTGACATACATGGACACACCATGGCAGAGAACGTTGGACGGAAAATGTGTCATTGTCGCTGTTGTCACTGTCATGACATTTGTTTTGCCAAACAAAACATGTGAGAACAAATGTTTTCTAAACTGAAACAGCACGACAACAAAATTGTTCACTATGCTTGCCTGCAGAACAGAAGTCAGATGAAAAGTCAAATAATGTGTAGGAATGTATGTTTCCGTGGCAATTGAAGCATATCTCCTTCACACAAAGAGAGCACAACAGCACCCGAATCATTAACATCCATATCTGATATCCAAAACATGGCCACACCAAATCTTTGGGGAGTTTCTACACGATCTTGTTAAACGCTCTTATTACACAGCAACTGTTAAACTAAACGCGCATGACCATTCTTCAGTTCAAACTAAGCACTGCTCCAAAAACGGCAACGAAAACAACAGCAACAGCATTAGCAACATCTCACAGAATTCCAAACATTTGAGCATGAGATGCTCTCAAAGGATATGCCCGCTTTAAAGATATTTATGGCCAACGCCTCTGGCGTCTGTTTCTGCGGCCAAGTGCTGTTGGTAGTGGGTATCAAACGTTCCGCTTTGATTGTGTTTAACCATAAATTTTAAGTAAGAAATTTCCGAAAATCTGTGTCGATAAAAACAAATATTCCTAACAAGACGAAATTCTAATAAAACCCAAACGAAGGCGGCGTTCGAAACCACCCGAAGAAAACGAAATTAATGATGATGATTTGTGTTTGTGTTGGATTTCGAGCATATGTACACGTTTTGGAACTATATAACTGCACTCGCTCCAACATTGCTTTCATTCCAATTGTTAGCAATTTAATAATTTCCCAAAACCCCCGCTGCTTTCCGTCTGTTCAGGTTGCTGTCGGACGGCGGATTACTTATTATATCGGTTTGTAATTCCCCCCAAACAAATGTCGGACCTGGGCTCTTTAAACGAATGGGAAATGGTGACACGAAGAGTGCTCATAAATAAGAGTTTTTCCAACAAAAGTCACATTGCGTTTCCCTTTCGAAGCGAGATCCTCCCTTAGTGGCTATTTGACTTTCATAAAAGGCCAAACGAGATCCTTTTTAAATGCAGTTAATCCTTGTTTTGAATTTGACCACTTGGTGGGCCTTTGTATTCAAAGTGTTTATTACACGTTTGTGGTCATCACGCGATGAAAGTGTCCTTGGTGTGGCTGGACGTTATGGGGTATTTTTCACAGTAAATTGCATATTTGAATACGGAAAATGTCATGTCGGCCAAAATAGAGCTAAATGTTATGGAATCGCACCATCTGTCATCAAATTGAGACTTGTTTTTGTGGCGGTCTGTAATTTGTGGAAAAAAACAACAATAAATAATCTATTGAAAACTGGATGTGTAATTGAATATTAATGTTACCCTGAAAATATTAACTTTTACAATCCATTTGCATGTTAACCAACGGTATTCTTAATAATACCGATAAAAGTCGGCATTGCTTATACCGAAAAACTCAGGTCTAGTTCGTTTGAGGTTAAAAATTACAATGAAATCTTAATCTGCCAGGATACATTGAAAATTTCGTCAAAAAATTACGAAAATTGCTTTTGATATTCCTCATTTTTTAACCCTCGAAGAAGAACGCATTGAAGGAGAATTGTTAGAATCTGTGTATCTTAAGCCGGAATTTATTTCAAGACTTTTTAAAATGATTGGACCATCTGATTAACCCGAATAAAGATTCTTCTAGTAGTATTTTTCCAAGACTTTGTTTAGAATAAAAAAAAAAAACAAAAACCTTCACACTGATTTGCCAGAAATCACTTTTACGCGATTTGGAATTGGTACACTGGATTTACGTACAGCGTGGCAAGGCATTTCCCCCGAAATGTAATAAATTTTTCTGTAATTTTTTGGGGAATTTAAAGCGAAATTCTTAAAATCAGTTGCTGTAAGTAGTTCCCAATCGTGTCGCATAAAATTCATGATAATTTAATCGATTTTAACAAACAAAAGACCTGAGTTATAATCTAATCGTAATACTACGCCCTTTTATGTTGCTATGAAAGTATTTAATATGTGTGTGGTCCGGCATCACCATAATTGGCGTCCAATGTCTAATATAGCATTGCCCAATTTTAATCACTTCCCCAAATGTGTTATCATCGGCTGAATTTAAGACCGCATTAAAATTTATTTCCATTTTTCTTTCATACCAACTTGCTTTTTGTATGGCAACATTTCAATTAGCAAAACTTTAATAGCCGGATTTTCCGCAATGAATTTATCGATGGCGAGCTTAATGCGTACTTGTCTGTAGAAATTGAAAAACAAAAGCTGTATTTCGACTTTCTATTGATTCGAATATTAACGTTTTATTGCAGCTTTGCGCTGGTCTTTTCTATTATTCAAATAACTTGACTAAATCAAACCATTCCCAACGCACAGGGCGTTTGATCTAATCCCAGTGAGTTTGGTAATTTCTTCTCTCTTATCTTCTTGATAGGATTTCGTAGATTTACAGATTCTCCTTTTGGATATAAAATAAAAAAAAACCAATTTAATGTTTCCCACCAAATCTGGAAAATAACAAAGCTGCAGTAGAAATTTATGAATTCGACCCAATTCGATTGGGAGACAATGGAAACTGTAAATGACAGACCGAGAATTATCTAAACAGGTATAAAGTTCTCTTAATTAAAAATCAATATTAATAAAAGAAAAAAAGTGAAAGAGAAATGGAAACCTTACACCACTATAAAAGGGCCAACGGTAATTCCAATGAATTGGCAAAACGTCTACTATTCCGACCATATACCTCTTTGTGGGGATTACTTGCATTTGTCCGGCTTACTTACTTGGGGTTTTCCACCGCAATTGACTGTAGCAAATCTTGTCTGTAAACGCATTTAGCCAACATCTGCAAAATGCTCCTTCAAACTGTTACAACTACAAAAGGTAGTTTATCTTCAAACAGCATTTAGTCTCAGAATGTCGTGACAAAAAAAATACAGCGTTGGCAGCAGAGGGTGGCAGTCACTACTCAACAGTGGCATCAAGGAAATTCGGACAACAACTGCGAGGGAAGCCGAAACGAAGTTACGTATGGCTATTAACCTTTGGGCAGAAAACCATATGGCACCCCAGGGTTGTCACTTCAGGCGATACGAATGAGACATTTTATAATTTACGCACTCTCTCTAAATCGGTGGCCGTGCATGCTGCGCGCCATGGCGAGCCTAGCCGGGCTCTTTTAGCATTCTCTGAATGTACGTTTGTCCGCTTGTCCATTTGTTTCTGATCTTCTGCTGTGCTTGGCTAACTGTGCGCCTTTGGTGTCAGTTTGTGCGTTTAGATGCGACTACGATGGTTCCAATCGCTGTTGTTGTCGTTTTTCATCCTTCAACCTTTGGGACATTTGGTTCAAGGTAATTGAAAAGTTCGGAAATACATTTGTCCGCTGTTGCTATTTGGAAAGTCATAGCAAAGGCAAATTAACGCCTCAAATTGATTATATACGGTTACTTAGGGAACAAGAAGGCGGCCACAGAATGAACAACCAATGTGGCCAGAGTCTAATACTAACCCACATGCGGACAGATAAGGGTAAATTAGAAGGAAAAATTATTGCTTTTGCTGATAAACTGCCGCGTTTTGCAAAGAATTCCGAAAATATGAAGGTCAGTACCGAGACCGAGTAGAAAAAAGGATTGAAATCTATCGCAGGGTTTTTTCGGGGAAAATTAACAACAGTTGGAAATACACCAATAACGGTACCATAATATGGTAACTAATAGAATGGGGATTGAAATTAAATTCAAATTTTCACGGGCCGTCAACTTGCCAGCTTTGGGTTATGGTTATGGTTAATTATTAATAAAAATCAATACCCTTATTTGTAATTATTTTATTGATGTCTTAAAAATTTTTCATTTTTGTACTCATCGACTATAAATAAATGCCCGTATTAAAAATTGCCAAATTGGCATAAATTTCTAGAAACTAGCTAAGTGTTACCCAAATTGGTTATGTTCGCCCGTCCTCCTACTCGACTTAGGCGAATTTCAGAATCACCTCCGAAGTTTTTCCTTTTCTAAGGTAATCTATGAACAGAATACCATGGATATTCCAAAATATGTAAGCCAACATCTTATCCGACAGCTTTTACGGATTTGGGCAGATCTTTCCACTCAGCCGGCTGCCTGTTCGATTCAAGAGTATAGTAGTAGATATGTACATATTTCATCCAATGCCACAAACAGCATGAAAGAATCGTTTGACAGTTTATTGTTCACAAATAGCAACAAATTCACCGCTATTTGAGGGTCTTTAGTGGGTGTTTAGACGTACATATTATAACCAGTTCATAATAAATAAATTTATACTATGTTGCGTTAAAAATGTTTCTTTCAGTACATTTTAGTGGGTTTTGACAAAAAAAAAAACAACAGATTTGGAAAACTGAAAAATTTATAGAAAATCTTTCACACGAAAACTACATAATTGAAATTAACTTCACAGAGAAACCGCCAATTAATGTGGCAACTATCCCTTGCAACTCCACTTTTCAAATTTTCGAGTGTAATTCTCAAGATTTTTTTGATGATTTCTGATGTAACCAAGAAGTATGAATAATATGATTTCAATTTACATCCGTTTTCATTTATATTGACCCTTTCCACGCTGTTCTACACTGACATTTTTCCGTATAAGGATAATGACAAAATTGTCTAAAAAGACTCCCATTTATGGTCAATATCAGCCTTCATTCGACAAAATGTGAGTATCAGCGCGACAATTTCAATCGCTCATTCAAAATGAACCTCAAGCCCTATGCGTTCTTTATTTTAGCAGATTGTATTGTGGCACATTTTTTTCAAAAACTTAATTTTCGACCAGAGTCTGTAGTATGAAAAAAGGTGGCAGCTCCAGCCACAGAAGTCGCGAGAGAGAAAGGGAACCGGAAAACCACGTAATATGACTCTAATCAAAAAACTTTTGGGAAGAAAAAAATCTATTGAAAACATTAGAATTTCAACACGCGTTCAAGATTTAAATCATCTTCTAAATGCGTTGAAAGCCATTTCTTTATTTTTTGTTTTATGTAGAGGAAACTGACGGAAACCACAGCAACAACATTCGAAGTGCACATGCAACCCTGACTAAGAACGAATATAAAAGCGAGCAAAGCGAACGAATTGCTGCCGCATGCTGCATGCTGCCTAAGATGAAGATGAAGGAGAATGAAATAAAACGTAGAGAACGCTTTTAACAGTCTTTAAATACGCGCCATAGATTTCAGCGTTTGATAACTAATGCTGCTTGAACTCGCCATAAACGTTTTCGTTTTTCTGGGATGTTCGTAACTAACAAAAACACACAATTTTCGTGGCTCGAGTTTTAGGCTTGTAAAAGCGTAATTGCCATAAATGGACTAATCTTGTATCTCGACGTGCATAAGCCGCAATGCTACTCCGCGCTCCTAAATGCGCCAAGAATAAGCAATGAGCAGCAGCAACCAGCCTCAGCACTCTCGAATCCCCAGCCATCGCAACAGCTGCAGATGTCGGCCTTAAACGAAGCGAGCGAGGATTACGTCCAAAACGCAAGCCAACAAGCGAATAGCCTTAACTAGCGCAGCTTACGACTACGTACGTCGTCTGTGCATGTGTATGTGTGTATGTTTTGTAAGCAGAGCATACGCGGGTGTACCACTGGCCGCAATTAATCAATTTATTTCTCCCGGTGAGTTTGTTTGTGTCCTCTTTTTTGCCTTCTTTTTGGTCTTCTCTGTTCTTAATTTGTAAACTTATAATAATTAGTCTTTAGCGGATTTTTATCGGCACTCAAATACTGAATGCGGCACAACATTTGTTTCCTTTTTTATTTGGGGTCTGGCTAAAGAAAATTTTTATCTGGGCCATATGACTCGACAGTTTGAAATCGCTTCTCATGCGTTCGCTTAAGGCCAGTAGTGATATCGCTGTTTTATGCCATATATTAAAATTTCAAACTTGTACTTTGAATAAGACGTTGAAATTCTCATCTTGACAACACGTCAACCTTTTCAAAACATGAATTGTTATTTGATTTAACTTGCAGAATATTTTCTTTCCACAAGAAGCACATATTTAGTTTAATATAGGCGGCAAAATTTTGCTAATCTCCCTTTTTATGTAATCTAGGTAATAAACGGTTTCGTGGCATTTTTAGAATAAAGTAATTTCTATGACTGTAAATTTAAAGCCACTTTTCGGCGTCATTGGAAAAGTCACCATGAGTTGATGCACCTTCTCGTCCTACAATGTACTTCATCTTAACAAATGTATCATTTCTGTTTCAGCTTCATCTAATCCAGTGCTTTGATTTTATCGCATAAATATATTTAACTACTTCAAAATACGTAATCCCTTTAAAATGATCAAAGATCATGTCCGTCAAATGTTTGGAAAACCGAATGAAATACGATCAGTCGTTTATTATTTACCGACAAAACCAGTCGCAGAGACACCTTTAACATCGCAGAAATCTTTCTGTCATGTGAAAAGAGTTGTCTAATCATGCGCTCTGGCAAGGGATGCAACAGAGTTGTGTTCTCCATATCCATTCTAAGATGACTGTCATCTTTTCATCGGCAATTAAAAATTAAAATTAAAAGTTACAAATAATTGTGTGTTTTCCTTCTGTCCTTCTGAAAAGAAATAAGCCAAACACTTGAAACACTGTTCTCCTCTTCTTACATGGGTCTCTTTTCTATTGCTGACATCTTAAAAAGGAAGATCCTTTTTTCTTCAGAGATAATGATCACCAATCAACACAAATGATTCAGTTTTATGATTTTCACTTGTAAGGTTTTTACTTAAATTCTAACAACCGTTTGTTGTTTTAGGGTGCAAAAGGGAGAAATTCGAAGAATTTCTTCAACTGAATGTTAAAACGATCCTATCATTATACTTTGGGTTGCACAATCAAACATTTAAATTTAACTCATTAGGAGGCCGCTAGGTAACCTTGTATGCAATGTAGGACTCCTATGGTTGTAGCAACACTTTCGAATTATCGTAATAACTAGAGTTCTACTAAAAATGCCACTAAATGGAAATACTCTTTTAAGCAGCTGTGACATAAAATTCCGCATCGTTGTCGACGTCTTAAATTGTCAGCACCTGTTAGAAAATTTCAATTAAAAGCAAAAGAACTCGATTGATTGTGAATTTATATTTAATAAAAATATTAATTTTTCATTTATAATAATAACAACCACAATCAACTGCTTAGTTATTTCCACGTCGATGCCGCCAATCAACCCTATCGAAGATTTTGTTAGCAACCCCTCACATCGACCACGACGCGATTGGGCTAGGGGCGGAGGGTTTATCAATTGTGCCGGAGAGTATTTTAATAGTCGCAAACAAGTTTTGTTACGTTTTTTTTTTAATGTAAAGCGGAAACCCTTCTGAAAATTTAATAAATATTAGTGACGAATGTTGCCAATTTAACGATTTCTTTTGCCGCGAAACCATCATAACAACTTGAAATGTCTTTTTGTAAATGGTGGGTCTGAGAACTAAGGAATTTGACAGAATTGAAGCAATCCATTAAAACAAGGTCATTTCTGAATCTTCAAAACCAATTAGTTATATAAAATAAAGTTGAATTTTCTATACGGTAAAAAAAATTAGTAATTGATTACAAAAAAAGTTATTGAAATTTCCTATTGTAGCACAATTAGGGCGTCACCCTGTACATGGGGTATTTTACACCACAAATTAATTTTATTTTTGAGCTATCCAAACACATGTCCTTCATTGTTTTCATTTATTTCCAAAATAGGAAGAAATAGGTTTGTTAATGCTAGAAAAAAGTTAAATAGTTTTTAAATTGGGCAAATAAACATCTTCATGGACTTTGGTCCACAGTGTTATAGACGATATAGCAATTTACAGCAAGATATTAATGTGGCTAAAACGTCCTCTCCTCTTTAATTTTTTTCTTTTTTTTTTTTTTTTTTTTTTGAAAAAGGTCTTTGAGAAGATGTCTAGGAAATCACAAAATGTCCAAAGACTTCAGAGTGAGATTGGTATTTATGAAAAATTTGATTAATATAGTCGGAATATAGCAACTAAATTTTGCTTTTCAAACTGGTCGAACCGTAAGCATTTCATAGAAAAAATTAGTTCAACTTACACCACTTTCTGGCTTGTTTTTGGCGTGAAATATCCACTGAAATATGTATTTAGAATTTTCCAATAATCACGCCCGCAATTAGAGCGATGCCATTAAAAAGTGTATGGAGTGTATGGATTGTTGCGGCCAATTTCCTTTTTCGCTACCTGTGGCTCTTATTGTCCGTAGCATTGCACTGGCTCATCAGCAGATAAGTCTACTTGCCAAAAACAACTTCACCTCATACATAATGTAACGACTTATCTTCTTTTCTCTCATAAAAAATCTTGTTTTCTAACATTTTGCAGTAAAAATTACACAGTAAATGCGGTGGTTACCGAGTATTTTTCAAAAATTGGATTTAGTCCTTGCAGGAGCAATTTTTTCCACTTGCGGCATCTGAAAGTCATTGTACCCTGCCAGATAAGTTGGTATGTCAACAGTGTCCCCTTCTCATATTTTAGTTATGGAATTTCTCTTCAAAAGATGTATAAGTTGGGACAGTTTCCTCCGGTATCTATACACCGATCCTCATTTTGCTTTTAATTAAATTGTTAAAAAAAATCCGGAAAAAATCCTATTTTTCTAGAAGTGGAGCCAGCAATTGTATGGGCAAGTTTTCCTAATGGGTTGATTTTAGGAATTACATTTACGACACATCGCTAGATAAGTAAGAGTGCCAAAAATGTCACCTTCTCATACGCAGTACTAGGAATTTTTCTTAAAAATGTATGTGAGTTGGGATGGTTCTATCTGGTATCTAAACAATACCTACAGATGTTGCTTTTAACTAACGGATAAATGGTATGAATGGTTGTTGGACAATCCTCAAAAACGTCTTATAGGTAGACTCAGTAATTGTATGGACAAGTTTTCCTACTGAGCCGATTTTAGAGGTTAGGCGTTAATTAACGAATAAATGGTGCACCTTTGGGTTAATCCTGAAAATTCTCATTTTTATTTAGGACATAGCCTGGCCATGATTTCCAGATATTTTGATGTCAAATTCCACATTCCTAGCTGAAACAGTCCGACCTCTATAGTGCTTTTCTGTATACGACTTATAGTTGACAATTAACTAGTTCAACCGGTTATCTAATGAAATAATTACGTTGTCTGATCCCCTCTCAACACGCGATGATATGTATGTATGTATGCCATATGTACTAACAAGCATCGTGATGCCGACCGTCCAATAATATTAGGTCTGTATTAATCTCGCTTCTATAGCTGCCAGTTAAGGATAGCCATCATCATTCTATCTTTATCCCGCTTAATATTTGATCATCGCATTCAATCCGATTAGAAATTTCAAAATAAATTTGCCGTTGTCGTCATAGTTTTACGATTTTAAAGCTAGCGGTTTATTTTTTTAAATATGGAATCCTTTTATCCCTGTCGAATATCACAAGTGCTGAGAAAAGATACATGAAGGTAGCATTGTCAGAATTCATGTGAGACAGCTGTTCTGATTCGGTTTTTATTTCAAATATAAAAAAAGAACTCTTTGCCGCCATGCAATTGTAATTAGAGTGGTTGGAATTAGATCAACCCCTCCTCCGGTCTGCGTACAAATTGAGGGGTGCGCTATTATTTTGATAAATTAATCATTTGAAAACAATGACCTTGTTAAATCGGAACACTGCACTTCGGCAGTAATAAAATGTGTATCCTAACTACCATTTGCCCGAAATACGTATCCTTCTTCAATTAGTTTCGGTTTCACTGCAATTGGCTGCACAGAGAAAGGATGGTATGGAAAATCTGTATTTACCAAACAACAAATTTGGTTTCACAAACAATTTGCTACGGAACTGCAAACGTCGGAACTCTGCCTTTGTTAGTCATCTGGTGCAAGAACCCTTTGTAGTGATCGTACGATAACGCTCTTTTTATTTTCTGATTCCATTATCAGCTTCACTGCCTGTCGTTGTGTCATCCTCCCTGTTCCAGCATTTTTTTGTGTTTACGGATATTTTTTTATTAACTAATTTGGTGGAATTGCTTTGACTACAACCAAACGATACGCAACGCGGTAATTTATGCAAAGTTGCGGTTGTCAGAGAAAAATAAAACAGGAAAATGTCGAGTAGGATTGATTGAGAAATTCCGTGCTTCACATTCAATGGCATCGGAAGAGAGTTCACGTAACCCACAAAACAAACGCTGAACCAGCCAAATATTTTAGTTTAATAGAAAAGGACATTTTAGAGCAGAGCAGTGACAGTGATATGTAAATAACTTTCAAAGTCGTGCAACACTGAGAATCCACGGGTTTAAAACGAGCCCAAAGTGGATGGGATGCCAGGCTGTGGGAATGTCGTCATACTCGTATGTGATTCCAAGCCTTGACCAAAATTTAACATTTCTTACAACATACAGTATATTATTATTGTATTTGGACAAAAGTATTATTATTTGCAAATGTAACAGTTAAATTGATAATAAAAGCCCATGGATCACCATTATATGAGTTTTAAAGGCTGATAATATGCTGATTTTTCGCTAAATTTTTCCACCGTTATGTTTGAGATAGCAAATTCAACGAAAGAGACCAGATTGGCAGAAAAAGCGGTCTCTAAACGGTCCAAAACTCAACAAATTTCATTGAACATGCATATTATTCATTAAATGTGCTGCAGCTATTTTTCCCCCTTTTCAACGCTCAAATTACCATTTCAAGACATACGTTCTAAGTCGGTAGAAGATATAATAGTTAATATTTGAAATGAACTGAAATCTTTTTGATTGGATTGTCCGTTGGCATAAACGTACTGTTTCGGAAGGCTATACAGTAAATATTTTGCATTTTATTGACCGATTCCCGGTACTTTTTTGCCAGAATATATAGCAATCTAACCACTAAACTATCACCACTAGCTTGCTGCCAAAGAGCACATCAATCGTACATTATTAAAGTCAACGCTTCCAAAACTGACCATTAGCACATAATGGAACTCAAAATATCCATTTTCTCAAAGCAAAAAAAAATATTTGTGCTCACGCATAAAAGTGGTCAAATTAGCCAAGTCGGCGGTCGACTTGAAAGATCGAATGCATTTGGTTCGAAACTTTTGAGATGTGTCACATCAGGTGCAATTAAACGTACGCTTTACTTTAAAAAGCTGTAAAGAACCATAACTAAAAATTAAAACAATCGATAAAGTTTCCAACAAAAAATTATCAAATAAGCATTCCGCTTGAAAAATATATAAGTAATCGTAAAGTTAATGCTCTCATTAGTGACGAGTAATATGTGTCTACCGCACTTAACAAGTTTATGAAGATCATATTCTCTAACCAGCTTGTAGTCCGTAGTCCGTTCAATTAATAATTGTCAAAGAAACAACAAAATTCCCTTTCATCCCATAGGTAAGATGTGGAAGAGGTTCCCACATTATACGCATTTCTATTTGTAGACTCACTGAATTTGGAAGGCTTTTGCTGTGTTCGACAGTTACGCAACTACTCGAAGTAGTCGACTTCACATCGAGATAACCGCCGCTCTAAAAAGATAGAAGAAAATCAAACAATAAATCGAGCATATCAAAATTGAACATTTTTGATTAACGTTTAACTCGAATACTTCAAAATCAATTTATTTTTTGTCGTAAACATTTTTTTGTACAGAATCCATAAATGTTGGCTTAAATTATCAAAACGAGCAACCTATCTACATTAGGGTAAGATGCAACAATTTGAAGTAACTAATACTGAAATACAGCATGATGTGTTTAATCACTTTTCGTTTGTTGGCATACTGGGAACGGTTCCTTTTCAATCCTGACGATTGAATTACTGCAGTCCATTCCCAAGAACATAAACCCGTTGAATATATGAACGATCTTGTTACTCTGCCTTTTTTCAAATGTCAGTTTTTCAAATGTGGGTCAATTATGCTCTGCATAAAATCGCTTTTGTGAATCATTTCGTTTTAATCATTGATTTCGTATAAATATATTATTGCTAAATTTGCGTTTTATATAATTTTAATCTATAATAAGAATTGAGACTCTGCCCTCATTATCTCTGTGCTTTCCCCGCAAAACGTTTCCCTTTATCTCTATAACAAACCCACCGCACCCCGATGTCTTCCACAGCATCTGCCTAGCCATGCGAGAAGTAAATATCTATAAAAGACGACAATTTAAGCATTACGTAACTTATTCCCGTAAACACCCGTCTCTAATTCAAGCAAAGGGGTATACAAATGATGAATAACAATTTTAAATGCTTGCACTTTCAATTTCAGCTTAAAGTGTGACTTGCGGTGCATGACAAGTGGTTAGAAATGAATGACTATAGTGAGGGGAGACACTTGCAGAAAAAAGCACACATACTGTCCCTCACCATAAAATTGATAACTGATTTCATAGTGGTTAAAGAAAGGATCATACACCGATTATACTTTCGTTCACAAGCCCACATCCAACTATAAATGGTTGACGATTGCAAACGAGTACTCAGCTGAAGTGTAACTCCCAACATCTCGCAAAGAAGCTGTATGCAACTACGTAAAATTTCTCTTGAATTGTTTCGGCAACTCAGCAATGCAACTCGGTATTTTGCTTTCAACAATATGTTGCAATTGCTGCAGACTAATTCAAAAGTTGGCATATCGAGCTAAAAGACTTAATCGTTGTCAATTTTATTCCACACAAAAAACCCGCAAAAACCCAAAATTAAATTAAAGTTTTTCCCGATTATTTTGAAAATTGGAAAATTGTTTAAAGTGTCAAATTTCTGTTTGATTCTCATTTATCGCTGGCCCTCTCTAGAACACTTGTGCTATTTAAAATGCTAACATCACATCTGGTAATACGACACAAAAGCTCACAATAACGCTGTCACTATAAAAGCTCAGCTAAGTTTAAATTGGTAACGATACTGAAAGTCGATAGAAAAAATGCAGGTTTTAAAAAGCTAATTATCTGTTATACCCTTGTTCATACATTGACCTTTAATCAAAAATATGAATTAGCTGCAGCACGATGTGGCGTCCCTCTTCGGTTTGTTTTGCGCAACTTCAACTTTTTGACTGCCGTTATTTAATGCATCACAGACAGCAACCGCTTCTCTACGGCTGCACTGCCTTATCGACTATAATTGTTAAACATTGTTACCTACTCGAACTGTCTTACCATATTCAACAATTTATCGAATATTTGGAATGGTTGTGTATTAAAGAAATCCTTTAGGATGTGTGATCCAGTTTAAGCCATTTTTAGGCCAAACGATTAGAGATGGTCGGATAGAGTTAACCATATTTATGTAGAATTTGATAAAATTTTCATACATTTTGAAAACGTTAAAATGTAAAATTACTTATTTTTATTAATTTCGATCAGCATAAATAAGTTATTATAAGCTATTATTATTATCATATATATATATATATATATATATATATATTATATTATCAATTATCAATACCTCGTATTTTCGTCACGCTAAATTTTTTGGTATAACGAAACTATCAATGTTTTTTACATTTTTTTTTTTTTTTTTTTTTTGTGCAAATTACATCGAAAGTTTTGCATAGATTGTCTGTTGCTTAAACAAAAGTATCTTTTTATATAATCTTTTCGAATTGTACTAAAACGAACATATAGTTGTATAGTTGTTTATACGCCTTCTCTCGTCATAGCTTCTTCACAAGAGCGGATTGCAATGTCCTGATTATGCTATCGTTACATTGTTTTCGTTTTATTTCTCTATTAAAGGGATGACACCAAGCGATTTTCCCGACTAATTTTACCATATTTGAAAATAATTTGCTGAAATTGACATAATAAGTCTTTCTTAATTTTCACAAATAATATAAAATCTGTCAAATCAGTATATTAATATGTCATCTGCTTTAAATCTCAGAAATACGGAATTAATAACAATGCAATGAAGACAATTTGCAAAAACTGTACCGCATGCCAAAAAGCACTTTATACTGTTGATTTTAGCACGGTTGAAATGTATGGAATTAATGGTCCAAGTAAATTTGTTGTTTCGTATCACGCAGTGTAGTGAAATTAAGTAATTTCACTAGTTGTGTAAATCTTTCTCAAAGCCGTATCATTTTCACAATTTCTAACACTATGCGTAGCTTAAACAACTCTGACACAGCGACAGACCTCAGTCAATTCGAACGGGGCGAAGTAGCGAATATACAACCACAAGGCAATCAAAATTTCGGTAGAATTCCAGCACACGTCGTACTTGAATTTGTCGTAGAATATTTTCCAAAACAACTTAAAAAGAGGTTTGTGCTCTCACAAATCCAATAGATTAGTTAACGAATTCCCTCCCAAATTCCAATTGGAAAATAAAACTGTATCTGGCTGCAATTGTGTCATATCTTGCGACTCATTGAACAACTCTGATTTATATCGTTTATTTGACGTGTGTGTGTGTGTTTGTGTTTGTGAGTGTTTTCACTTTTTCTCTTCGTCTGCTTTCTGATAGAACTAAATTTGTGTGTAATTTTTTAGTCATTTTTTATTTTCATTTTGTGTTTTTGCTTAGACGAGTGGCTGTTGGCTTTTGGGTGTTGCGGAATTTTTTCGTGTGTGATTTTGCTTTTTTTTCTTAAACGGTACGAACGGAAGATCGACCAGCCAAGGGGCCGTCCAACCATTTAACGGTTGTTGTGGCTGATGCTGGCGGCTCCAAGTGAATAATATTTTGACGCCTTTATCGATATGAAAAGAGAAATTCGGCAAAAGCAGAAATAGAATATTTTCCAGTAATGGAGAAAAAGAAAAATCAGTGAAAAGGCTCTCCTAATTTAATACATTTGTTTGGTGGTCAGTGAAAAGCTTTACAGCAGTCGTGTGATGTGAGCTACCTGTGCTGTACGGTGCGGTACATGATGTTTCGAGAGTGGAAAAACTCAACCAGCCGAGCTGGAACTTGTTAAACTTGTTGTTTTACAACAACACCAAAGAAAAACATTTGAAATTTTCGAAATTTTTGTCACTTTTTCGTTTGACCATAAATAAGTTTTGTGATATTTGGTGTGTGATCGTTGGTTCGTTCCCATTCAATTGTTATTCAAATTGTAGTCTCGCCGAACTCTGTCTGTTTAAATTCCAAGCCAGTCTCCACTCACAAAAGGAATGAAAACAAAACTATGCCCTAGCTTATGTAAGCTCTGCGACACTTCCAACGATTACTGGAACGGGGAGCATTGAGATCGGAGAAGAGATTCCTACAAAATAAATATTTGAAATTTAATCAAGTTTATAGTTAGTTATTCTTGCTTAGCGCCAACCATGTCATAGATATTTAAAGTTTGTTCGAGTATAAAGATAGCGTATCTACAA
This sequence comes from Philornis downsi, assembly GCA_019455685.1. Taxonomy (NCBI): domain Eukaryota; kingdom Metazoa; phylum Arthropoda; class Insecta; order Diptera; family Muscidae; genus Philornis; species Philornis downsi. The sequence continues at coordinate 1,006,067 of JAHXMU010000393.1, forward strand.
GATACTTGTACACGCACAGACACATAAGCAATCTGCAATATCAAAAAACAGCCTGGTAATGTTTTCGTGTTTTTTGTTTTTGCGTTCTGCTGCTACTCAGACGTGTTTTTGTAAAATTAATTAATTTTGTGTTTTTTTTTTCGAGGATATTTACTACCGATATGGTAGGTAGTCAGGGAGATAAATATGCGATAAAAAAAAAAACACTTTTCCAAAAACACATTTATAACTACATTTGCGAATTCTCCAATTGGTTCCTATTGGATGGGTCTCCAGAGGCGTTAAATGTCAACAGAAAAAAATAGGACTGGACCAAATTCCGACAGCTCAGAAGCTGCTTAGTAAAGTAGCATTGAGAGGAAGACATTTCTCAATACTGCGATTTGTATTTAAATTATTAGCTCTCTGCATGTTTAGACAGTAGTGTTTACAATCACTTCCGTCAGATATAAAATGATTTTCAACCAAAATCCGTCAACCTTTAATGCCAGATCTCGGGGAATTAAAATGCAAAAAAATTATATTCATTGAGTTCGAACGCTTTCTATTTTTAGGTTAACGATGAATCCGGACGTCAGACTTGTCAATTAATCGACTACTCAACGTGTTTTTTAGGCATATTGAGATAGGCCCCGCTTGAAGAATGATTTGATGATTGCATCAGGAATATAAGCCACGACCGTATGCACTATAATCATGGTTACTAACAGTCAAGCTAAAGAAAAATAGCAGAACAGTGATTACTATTATGTATATTCTAAAAACTCACCAAGAAATTGTCAGTGAAACAGGCATAACGCATGTTTTCGATAAAAACTAAGAAATTGTCTAGTTGGGATTTGTGTGCTAAAATCGAAAAGATTGTCGTGAGTTCCCTAGGTTAAGGAAAGGTGAAACAGGCGCAACGCAGAAATAGGTAGATGATTCGTCTAGTTGTCTAGTTGGAATTTGTGCACTAAACCAAAGAGATTGTTTTGTGAGTTTGCTATGTTAAGGAAAGGCAACTGCGGCCCAATCGCAGAAATAGGTAGATGATTCGCTTTACATAAAAAACGGAATGGCTTTACTTTCATACAAAAATTGGTCAAATGGACATAAACCAAAAAGAACAAATTGAAGATAAACAGCGAATGCACAATAAACTCGGTTGAATAATTGACTGTTTTGAGGTGTGTTCTGTAACTGATTTCTTTGAGATGTGTTTAGTTTCATTAACAAAATTTCAAGAAAATAATGCACAAATTTTATGTTTTTCAAAGACCGTTTCAAAATCCTGCCTCTGAAAACTGATCGCGACTAAAATGTTGTCTTACTACCGATAATCTGGACAATAAGAAAATAAACGTTTTTTACAATAAAATAAAAAAAAATTTTCGAGAAATGATAAAAATCCCATTGTCAGTCACTTTGATCAATTGCGAAGAACTAAAAAACTGATTACCATTGGTAATGGATAAAATCCTGCAGTCCCTTCCTTTGACACCTTTGTCATTTTATTTTATTTATTTATTTTTGAAGTTCTAACTCATCTCATAAATCTTATGTCAGGCCGAACACTTCTTACGGGAATTTTTGTCGTGTTATGTATTTTTTTGACATTAAACCTACGAGGAAATTTAATTTTTTGTACGAAATGATACAACTTATTAAAAGATTCTTTTACAGTGCAATGCTTGCTTCCGAAAAAGATGTCAATAAAAAAGAATCAAAAATTCTGTCCAGAATAGACATACATGTATTAGTTGTACCAAATCTGTCATTGTTTGGCTAACAGACTGGCAGAAAAGTTTTCTGCCAATATTTTCAAAGTATGTTTTTCGCCATATGTCGGATCACAGAGTAATGCATATAACGGGGCAAGGCTTTGTATGAGCGTTATTTGTTAAATCAAATATAAAGCACTCTAGATCAAATACAGCATATCTGTAATTTCATTTGTAGTTATTATTTTTTTTTTGTTCAGATTGTTTTCATTGTTTAAAATAAGACAAATATTCTTTAAATGTAAAGTTTTTTTCCCCTCACTTTTTTCTAGTTCCAAACAAACATTCACGGCGACATTTTTTTTTCAAAAACGGAATATTAATTAATATTAAAAATTCTGGAGCAGGGAAACATTCTTCCAGTTTTTGTAAAATGTGACATAATTTTCGCTCGCACTACAAACAATGTGTGAAATGTATACCTAAGTTATTTTTATCTGCTTGATATAACTCCTCTTAATAAACAACAGATGTGTGAATCATTCAATAGAAATGCTTCACATCATCCATTCATTTTTAGAGGTTTGCTTGAACTTTAAACAAGCTAACGACAGCGAATTTCCTATTGAAATAATATTTAATTTCAATTTATTTGCGGGTTAAAATGTTGAAAAGAAAAATATACAATAGAAAATATATTTCTTTGAAAATAATTTTTTCGATTGTTATCGATAATAATAATTCCGAAAAGCATAACACAAAACCTATAAAATTGTCTTTTACAGTCCATGCAAATATTTGGAAAATTAACTCAACCTCATGCCAACCTCTCAACCTCTTTCCATTCCATAAATATAATGAATATCCTAAGCCTTCGCGTTCTCCAAGTCTCTTAAAACCGGTCAGTTATACCACTAGAATTCTCAGTGAAGCCCCAGATATTACATTTTTGCGATAAAATCTCATTATTCGTAAGCGCTTGCAAGGTAAATTATAATTTTTTTCCTATAGAATTTTACCAGTTTCCTTAAAAAATCAAATATATTCAAAGATTTGATGGAGTAACAACATAATCGGAATATAGAACACCTGTCGTGATCGAAATTGGTCGGAATGAAAGTGGTTCGCATTATCTCTACAGTAAATCTTTTTGACATACATTTTCACCAATTATTTCAAGAAGTTTATTGCTCAAAAAACAAGAACGGGAAGCCTTAAGAAACTAATTAACACTTTCATAGCTTTTTTTATAGATTACATTCTGATACTGACAAACATTTAATCCAGTAAGCGTTCAAAGGGCGGGGTAGAGTAGAGTATATGCACATACGTTAAGAAGTTGCCGGTGAGCAACAGGAACTCAAAGCACAACAGTGTGCTGAACGCAAGCTCTCAGTAAAGGCACTAAAATTTTTTTAACAGGCCGTTAAAATGCTTTAACCTCTCAACAGGATTTGTGGTAAACTGCCTGAAAAATTGTACAAAAAATATTTAAGTTTACAGGTTACAGAATAATTCCGATATGGAGGTAGAAGGATTAGTCTCCTTTTCACTCTTTATTAAAATGGAAAGACAAAAAAAGTTCCGAAAATGAGTTTAAAAGACTTGCGAAAAAAGACATTCATAATACCCAAAATCATGGAGCAAAATAACTGACAAATTTTTACGATTTCAGATTCAAAATTCAATTTTGGATATAAAAAGGAAATGAAATTTGTAGCGGTTACAAATTCGTTTGGTATTTGTTGCAGTTCTCACTTGTATAGCTTCAGAAACAAATTTTTGATCCAGGATTGCAAAATAAATTGACTTCAAAGTGTATAAAATTAAAAAAAAAAAAATGAATCGGAAATGGCAAATTCTAATAAGCCGGCTCAAAAAATTATATTGAACTGAAGTGTGTTCGATTTTAGGACATAAAGGAACAAACTTTTCAATAGGTATCGTTGACTCTCTTGTTAATAACATCTATGAAGATGGGTCATGTTTCTTGGTCTTTTCAGACTAGTATATTTTCTTATAAGCGCTATCAAGAAGGCCCATAATACTTTCAGACAGTCATACACATAATTGTGTACGAGAGACAATGAGAATCTCAAACGGTAACCACAAGACTAATCAACACTTGAGAAATAGAGCAGTCGCGATGGGCAAAGCATTATTAACTTCGCACAGGCAACAATCCACGACTTTGATGATTACTTTCCGCTCGAGGTAGATACATTCTTTGGTGTAATTTCCGACAATGCCCCTAGAAATTATTGCATTGGCTCGCCAATGAGAAAATTTTCTACTGTAATAAGTGGCACATATTTATTCATCTGAACGGTAATTACTTACTAACTGATGATGGTGTTAATAGTCTCCATATAGTAAAATAATCTAAAAAATACATTTTTATTTTAGAATATTTTCTAAGCCATTCTAATTTTGAGACAAAGCATATCTCAATATAAGCTTTGATTTGTCGATAACTCGAATAGATTTTCGGAAGATATCTTTAGAGGTATCCCAATTTTGTTTTATAAGTATTTTTTAACATGTTTACATTAAGGGTTGGTTACCTTAAAAAAAGTCTTACAGTTCCGAGTTGCAGTTTATTAACATACCAGATATGAAATTAAAACGCACTCCATTTAAATCCAATCCAATACGGGTAAAAAAAGATTTACTTTCGAATTTTGGAATGCGTTACGTCCATAAAACCAAATTGTTGGCAAAAAATATAGTCTTGATTTGTGCAACATGGAGAGGAATCGTGAATTATACAATTTAAAGAATAAAATAAGGAAAAAAATTAAGATACAATTTAATGTCATTAACTTTTGTTCTACGAGAAAACTACTCTTTACGTTTACAAATATAAAACACATAAAAGAAAAAAAATCCTGATTTTTGTTATGAAATCGGTATTATTTATATGAATATTATTATTACATGCTATGTTTTGTTATAAAACGATTTTCTTCTCAGATCGACAGGCATTTTCAAAGCGATAATATTGTTGTTATTAAATCCTATATAAATTTCAATATTTATAAGATCTTGGCTACAAATGAAGGCTCATGTTCGTACCGAGACGTAATTGAGACAAAATCTCTTAAATGCTTGTCGTATATGGTTGAAATTATCATCTATCACATGTAATGAATAATAGAGCAGAAATATGCAAAATATTATTGTCACGAAACATGCAATATAAAATGTGTTATACCATAGTATATAAATATTGCAAACTATATTCATAAAATTTCTAAAGGAGATCCTCAAAACTTTAATAAATTATTATGAATATGACCCTAAATATTTCAATTAGCATATTTTTAATGAAACAGTTTATCTTGGAGTTTGGATCCACATCATTGTATGTACTTTAATTCTAATAGGAAGTATTTAATTGTATTTAATTTTTAGAAAATGTCGCACCACAGCGATGATCAACTACTGGAAGCTGGCAGCGATTCGTTCTGGGAGCCCGGAAACTATAAAAGGACTACAAAACGCATAGAAGATGGTTATAAGTAAGTTTCTTAAATAGATCACAGTTAATATCAAATATTTAAAATTGTTGAAGCTGGTATTGAAATATAATATGTTACTGTACATTTTTCTTAATACTATTTTAGGCTTTGTAATGATTTACAACAGCTAATCCAAGAAAGAGCTGATATCGAAAAATCATATGCGAAAAGTTTACGAGCTTGGTCCAAAAAATGGGGCGAACTTATAGAAAAAGGTAATTATTGTGAGAAGGCATGAAAATTCATCGCTAAGTTCAGTACATCCCCTCTGTGTTGTATTACTAGTCACTTTCCTTTAACACTCTCATAGATTTCGTTTATTTTATACTCTATTTTAAAACTGACCACATTTTATACACTATTATGCGTGTTGATGATTTTGCTTTCCATTTGGAATTTGTGGCATTCTTTTCGTTTGAAACTCTATAAAAGTTATTCGAGACCGAGGCATATCAGCTCGTACTACTGTTGTTATTTTTGCTGTTGTGATATTAGAACTTTCGTCATCGACATCATTATCGGTTTCTTAACTTGGTTCGAACTTTAATTACAATACTAGAAACAAGGGTCACGTTAGTGCTGTAGATTATAGTCAACTTCCACAGTATTTTCCATATTCACACACACACACACGCACATATACCGTCGTCGACGACGACGACAGCGATTATAGTTGATATTAGCAATGCGCTTCCAGTGCCATTGTTGTTTCTGTTACTTACAGTTTCCTCAATTGGTGTACGTCTTTTTAGATATTGGCATGTTAAAGAGCAATACTCGCAGGTCCGGCTGTAGTAGCAACAAGTATTGCCGTTGTTGCTGCAATGCAATGTTGTGGAACTGGATAAACAGCAGCAAATCCTCTCTACCTTCCCAAAATTGCACCAGTTGTCAAGTAACTTTAAATCTCATTTTAGAAATTACGAGAATTGGAACTGAGGGCGCTCTGCTTGTCGGCACCCATACCTATCAGTCCGTTACTCACACATTACGTTCAATCAATACAAATGTAACCGCTTCATCAATAGCCCTATAAAACGTAACAACTTACGCATTAGATGTAATGGACGCATATAGTGGAATAAGCAACAGATTTTGTTTCAGAACACAGTTTTCACTTAAACTCATCTATATGTCGCATCGCAACATAAACCCAAAACATACTTTTATGAAAATCCGCACAACTCGCTAATTTATTCCTATTTTTGCTAGTTTCGTCCAAAACATAATGTATTAATAGTTATAGATGAGTTAAAAATATATTTTACATTTTGTTTACAATTTCTTCAAAGATGTTTTCCTTTCGAGAGTCCTTTGAATATAGCGGTTAATACAAGCCATGAAAATAGTATTAGCGCCATGTCGGTACAAAAATCCAGTGCTGATAAGCCTCTTATTGCCACCCAGTCGCTTTGCATGGTTTCATTATACCGGGTTATCCATTTTTCGGGTTCAAAAGTAAAGTTAAATAAAACACATGTAAAACTATGTGTACAACTTTGATGAAACTTTTATTTCATTATAATGCATGGGCCTTGCCATTATGCGTGAAATACGATGTTATTTAAATGACCTCCTCTGGATTGGTTGCAACGGTGGATCCCTTTGAGGTAGTTTCGACCACTTTTTCGCACATTTCAGACAATATCTCATTTATAAATTGGTGAATGTTGGTTTTCAAATGCTCCAACGTCTGGGTTTATCAGCGGGTAATCATTGACGTTACCAAAATGTAAAGTTACGCTTTCTGGAAACTTCTCATGCAATAAAGCCAAATTCGGTCGTGTTGTGTGGCTCGTGGCACCGTCTTGTTGAAACCGCATATCGTCCAGTTCAGAATCTTCAATTGAAAGCCAACAAAAGTCGGTTATCATACGGCCATAGCGCTCTGAATTGAAATGCAGATTATCCGCCACACTTTCACTAACAGAAGCGATATTTTCGTCAGTGCGTATATTGCAATAATTCACAGGCCTCTGATCACATCTGTAGCGCTTTCAGTCTCTTCAAATTCCTTTATAATCTTGCCAATTCCTTGCACAGTAGGTCAATTATGACGACCATAGTCACCCCTTAATGTACGAAAAGTGCCCACGTTTGAGTCATCATTTTTGTAGCAAGTTTAAATTATTTTTACGCATTCTTCGGTGGTTAAACGATCCATATTCGTAAAAGGCAACCCTTTCACTAAATAAATAACACTTCAGTTGACAGGTATTTAACATATGACAGCCTTACCAGACCGGCGGTTTTGAAACCACCAAATGGATAACCCTGTATATGAACTAGTTCGATTAATTGCATGATTGCAATGAATGCGACATAGTTATATGATTTATGTGTTATTAATGTTCATTATGAGATATCTGTGTACTGTATTTCTCAACAAAAATCCTTCCTTTCTGCCGTCTAACTGTCTTTCAAAAGAGCAAATATTTTCGACATTTGAAATATTTAATTCATTTGTTCACATTGTCGATCGGTATTTATAAATAATTTGCGGTTGTGATTGAATTCTATAAATATTTTCTATGTAATGGAAACGGAACAACAACAACGCATCGTTATTGTTGCGTCATATCAAGTAAATGCTGAAAATAGTCGGCCACTTGTTTGGAAGGCAAACAGACTGACGGCCGCAACGAATGCATAATAACCAGCAACAACTATTGACAACAACCACAGCAGAACAACATGAATACACACATCCACTCTCACATCTCCATCCCCATTTACGGCATTTCATACTACAACGATTTCAAAAAATGAACAAATATGAGCAGTCTTCGCCTTGGTATTACTTACTTAGCAGCACACTCAACCCCGTTTCACCCCACACGCCTTCTAATGCCACGGCAGGCCTCTCCGCACCGTTCGCCGCTATTAGACAAGCCCTAAAAGTGGATACGCCAATATTTGCCAGGGCACATGTAAATAGCTACATTAAAAGAAAAGCTTTATTTCATGCCTTTAGGGGCTGTTTAGTTTCTGCAATTCATCTGCAGTATTTCTATTTTATTTTATTTTTTTTTTTATTCATTTGTTTCCTCCCGGCATTTACATGGAAAAGGTTTCAAAAATCAATGACACCCAGAAAGAATAGTAGAAAGTGCAAATTTCCCCTCTTGCCTGGTTTTAGACGACCATAGTCGTGGTTAATGTTGCCAGGGATTTAATATGTTCCGTTGTATTGTTCTATTTTCGCAACAAAATAACATGTTATGACTGCTTCTGGTATGATTGTTGTTTTCGTATTGCAGGACCAGAATATGGTACTACAGAGGCTGCTTGGAAGGGTGTCTTAACCGAATCGGAACGCATCTCCGATGTTCATATGAAAATCAAGGAAAATCTATGCAGTGATGTCAGTTCACAAATAAAGTCATGGCAGAAAGACAACTATCACCATACGCTTATGCAGATCAAGGAACGGAAAGATATGGAGGATCTGTTTAAGAAGGCGCAAAAGACATGGGCAAAACTGCTGGCTAAAGTCGAAAAAGCCAAATCGGAATACCATTCTGCATGTAAAACAGAGAAAAGTGCCACAAATCAAGAACGAAATGCCACCGCCGACAGTTCGCTGTCGCCCGATCAGGTATGTGCTCGCAACCTGTGCTATCTTGAAAATATTTAGAGGCCAACACAGAATGGCGGGAGCGGGAGAAAGATAAGGCTTCTTGTATTATGAATAATATTGTAGATAAGTCTGTTATTAAAGTTGTTATTTAGGGCATTGACATTACGCGTTCATTGTTTAAACACAGGCAGCAACAACATTTATTGTCACTGTTTCATATTGTAATACAAATGCCTTTTTGTCAAATGCGTTATGCTACGCACTCATAACGCTCTGAACAGATTTTTCAATCAAAATTGCCTAAACATGCACATTACAAATATACGAGGTGTGTACAAAAAATAGGTGAATTTTCAAATTTCGCGGGCTACGTACATTCGACTTCCGATTATTTTTTTTTATGTTGGTACACTCGTCTCGAAGATATGTTGAAGTTTTTATTCATATAGCATGTTTAGTTTGTTTGTGAGAGGCGTAAATAAGACAAGTGTTTTGTGTGTTCAGTTGCATCAAATTTTTGTGTAAAAATTAAATTAAGTGCTCAAAAACACTTGAAGTGTTGCCAGTGGCATACGGTAGAATACTCTGAATCAAAAAAATGTTTACAAGTGGTACAAGCTTTTCACAGAAGGTCGAGAAGATGTAAATGACGACGCTCGCTCTGGACGCCCTAGCACATCAACAAACCGATGAAAATGTTAAGAAAGTGAAGAAAATTGTTATGGAGAATCGTCGAATCACAATTAGACAAGTTGCTGAGGATGTCGGCATATCGGTTGGCTCATGCCATGCAATCTTTTCGGAAATTACGGGCATGAAGCGTGTGGCAGCAAAGTTTGTTCCAAAATTGCTGAATTTTGATGATATTGCACCTGGCCAAAAACAACACCGTTATCATGCTTCAGCCACCATATTCAATAGATTTGTCCCCGCACTTTTTTTCCTGTTTCCAAGATTGACAGCTTTTTGCGTGTACCAGCATAAAAAAAAATAATCGAAAGTCGAATGTACGTCGAATGTATCCAGCGAAATTTGAAAATTTACCTTTTTTGAACACACCTCCTATAACCGATAAATGCTTCAGAAATATTTAAACTATTTGGAATTTAAATTTGTTTCCACATTATTCTCAAAAATGACACACTACACAGGGCATGTTGCGTCAAAATGTATAACAAAGCGAATTATTTCTTTTTAATGCTTAGAAATTTAAAATTCTTTTACTAAATGAACAAGATTACATTCCTTCTATAGTTATTGTAAATTTATTACTATTACTTTCATTATATCCAGGTCAAGAAAATGCATGATCGTGTACAAAAGACTAAAGACCAAGTGCAGAAATGTCGAGAGAAATATGAGCAAGCCATTTCTGAGATAACCAAATATAATTCTGTGTATATAGAAGACATGACGTCAGTTTTCGAAAAGTGCCAAACAATGGAGAAGACACGTTTAACGTTCTTCAAAGAAGTACTATTTAACTTGCATACTGTCTTGGATCTAACCAAAGTTCCAAGGTAGGCCATTGCTGCAGCAAATTGAATATCTGCATTCTGACGTATTTTCTTTCCTATTACATTATAGTCTGCCACAAATATACGATGAGTTTTACCACACTATTAACAATGCTGATCATCAAAAAGACTTGAAATGGTGGTCTAACAACCACGGTGTTAACATGGCGATGAATTGGCCAGCGTTTGTGGTATGTATTCATCAATAATAATTCGTTGTCAGCTTGGAAATTGTTTTTCACACATGTATCTTTTTCGTAAAGGAATATACGGAAGAATTCCGGGATATAGCGAAGGGTAGCAAATCGAAAGAGGCTTTACCAGCTGCTCCCATAACGCTGATAAACCAAAGGCCGGTTAACGAAGACTTGCATGTAAGTATAGCATGGATATTGTTTCAAAAGTTACATAACCACCGGTGGTTCGTTTGGGTAGGAATACTCGGGTACATCTAGTTTGAAAAAATCGAACAATTCGGCAACAATCAAATCAAGCGGCAAACCAGATTCCTCTTCAGCTACCTCGCCCACTACAACATTATCAACAACTGCTGCGGCAGCAACAACGACAAATAAAGCGGCAACACATAATCGCAATTCGAGCGTAACGTAAGTATTATTGAAATTAATTACAACATCCAACAGACATATCGTTTACAAATCGCCGTTTGTGCTTCCACATTCGTATTTGCTTATACTATCACAGTAATGGCAAATCGAACTCAACCGATGCCAATCCCTTCGAAGAGGAGGAAGAGTGGGATGAGGGCGATAATGTTTTAGTTGATAATGGTGAGCCTGGGGTTCCTGTAAAAGCGCTGTATGACTACGATGGCGCTGAGAGTGATGAGTTGACTTTCAAACAAGGTAAACCCAGAGTAAATATCAGTCTATGCTGAAAATACTGAAATTACAATCTACTTTATCACATAGGTGACATTTTTGAAAAGCTGGAAGATGAAGATGAGCAGGGCTGGTGCAAGGGACGCATGAATGGCCGAGTTGGTTTGTACCCCGCCAACTATGTCGAGGTCGTTCACACGTAAATCTGCACGGTCGCTAATTGAGGCTGATCTACCTTCCAATATCCCCAATTGAAGTAAACCATTAACGAACAACAACAATAATATTTCGAAAGAAAAAGCAACCGGAGCTTTTGTAGCATTTATTAAGTATTAAAAAGCAAAAACTGTAACACTTAATATACCAATCAATATTTAGAACAACCACACTCTCATACTCCCCCCATTCTATGGGAACTATTAAATTATTTAGGACATCGACGACAGCAATTTTGAAACATTTTATACGCTGTTTTTTACCCTACAATACACAAAATCAAATGTTCTCACCTAATCTGAGCACGGTCGGCTGCCCGGCCCAGTGCAACCTATCAACTTTAATGTTTTAAAATTAATCATTATTTTCTACCCGAACTTATGTCTTCTTACCGATAAGTTCATTATGTGTAATGAAAAAAAAAAAACCAAATGAAATTTTTAGGGAAATTAAAACAAACTGCTTTCATATTGAAGAAGCGACGTGAGTTCAAAACCCACTCAATCTGAATACTTGCGAGCATGGATAAAGAATGACCGTATTGTTCTTGAATACTTTAGAATGAACACAAACAAACAAACCAAGCAATATTAAAGAGAAAACGAGGAAATTTCGACAGAAATCTATTGTTAACACCTTTTTTTAGTGGAACCTGTTTCTCAAAATAATCCAAAAACAAACGATAGTTGATAGAGAAAAGGAAAAAAACCAACCTATTCCCCGTTTTACATGTTTTACTAGTGAGTATTTGTAATTTATTTAACTTATATATAAATGATACAAATAAAAGAAAAAACAAAACATAACGATTACTATAAATAATATTAACTGAAAAATATACACAATAAACAAGAAACACAAATCGGGCAATTTATGCATAAAAACGGCAGAATCTACCAACTACTGTCCTCCATTATTTTTGTTTGTTATAGTGAAGGTACCAAAGATGGCGCTCGATGTCACAATACTGATTCAGTTGTTTCCTACGATCCAATTTCCTCCATCGTTGCTCGGCTTCCAGGTTATACAGACGAAGAACGCAACAGCAAGGCACCGTTAAATAGTATAGAGCTACTTTACACAATTCGCTATAAATCTGAGCATGCTCTTCCCACCAAATGATGGCGTTTTGATCTAGGTCTATGGGAGCATCAATATGGTACCGCTCGAATTCAACGTCGAAGTTGGTTCTTGAAGTCGGCGACTCAGCTTTACTAGACAGATGAGACTCTGAATAATTGAGAAACGTCTTTAAGCCTAAGAATTAGAAAAGAGCGTTACTCGAACCCTTGTTGACTATTATTTGCTGCTACTACTAACTTGATTTTCTTGTATTTGTACACACACTATCTTGCGTTGTTACAACATTGCAAGGCGTTATGCTATGAATATCTAAAATATTCTTGAAACGCTGCTGTACTTTAGTTTTCAAATAAACCAAATTAAAAGGGGCGTATGTCGAGACAAATTCATGGTGAAATCTTGCGTCGAAATACGTTGCCTCGCTTAGAAAACTAGATTGCTTAATGCCCATGCAGTTGGAAGAATTTGGAGATTCATTCGCAACTTGTAATTCTGAAAGACAGTATCTTTCCCTTAGTTCACTATGTAGAATGTTTTGTATTTGGACTAATGTTTGATTTGCCGGCAGATCGCCAAAGTGTTGCTCAAACAATTCTACTACTAAAGGATGTGTTAACGTGCATAATGGCAATTTTTCATCGCTTATAATATCCAAAGCCATCTGTGAAAAGGAAAATGAGAAATAGACATTTTGCATATTTCCATTAATGTTATTTCTATTTCTGACCTTCAAAGGCTTTACATACTCGTATATAGGTATCAAGTTCAAGTAAGAATCCGATTTGATATCAGCAAAATGCTCGTAAATAAAAGCTAGGTAATTAAGTTTAGACCAACTACAGCGCAATATTAGCGTCGGGGCAGTTGATGATGGCAACTAAGTTATAAATGTACTAAATAATGAGTATTGGTCTATTCAAGTCATAGTTTACCTTCTGATGCTGAACAATGCGACAAAGTTTTTCAAAGCTTTGTGCTACGAAAGGCAGCTGGAAAACTTGGTTCAAGCAGCGTTCGAGTGTGGAAGTCAGACATTCAATTAAAACCATTTCTGCCAAGAAGATAAAAGTAATGAAATTTATTAGACTTTTTGTCTTTCATTACCATTATTTTCTGCAAATTCGGCTATGAAACCTTCAACACTTGCAAGGTCGTTTACAACAATCCCGATGCAATTCTTAAGGTTGATGTCATTCAAAGCGTTAAGAATTGTACTGTCGTTTCCCATCACAATGCCTGAATGGTAAAGAATACTATCCAGCTGATTATGGTCCTCGTTCAAAAAGTTGAAATAGATATTCAAAATCGTTAAACCATCGCTATTGTCGTACCGTTCCATACTCAAAGAATACGGGCAAGTTTTTGAGAGCTTATGTACTTTACTAGTAAACAGTTTCTGGGCATCATCTATGTGCTGTTTTAATAAAGATGTGACTCGTTGTACAGTTTCGTTTTTTAATGCCAGCCCCGACATCTGCTGACTAAATATACAAAAACCGTTGCCCTGTAGCAGGTCCAAAGGCAATAGATCCGCTTGTATCATGTCCGCCAGCATAAATTCCAGTGATTGTTGATTTGTTCGTGTTGTAGTTATGCAGTCAAGTGAACGGTCTAAATGACCACAATCTTCGAAATCTTCAATCTCACATGCTGCGTCCATACGATCGTCAAAACATTCGCTCCCCAATTCCACTTCCTGTTCCAAAGGCAGCACAGGCGTGGCAGGGGCGCAAATTTCACCATCTTTTTTTTTGTTGAATAACTTCGAAGCACTTCGCTTCTTCAGCTTTTTTCCTGTGGCTCTCACAAACTTCTCTTTCCTCAGAAGATTGTTTGTTTGCCAATAACGTTTGGAATGCTGACGAGTGTCTGGCAATGAGATGGGTCCTCAGATTTGATGTGTTCTTATTATATGCAATCGCTGTATTACACAATGTGCACACCACTTTCTGTCGTGTGAGGATATTGTTGCCGTTATCTGATGGAAATCCAAAATATTTCCAAAATGGACTTCTCATCGAAGAAGGCACTACCGTCCGAGTGTATTCTATTTGCTCCATCGACCACTTTATTGCACTGTCAAATTGTCTAGCAATTCATAATAATGTTGTTGCCGTTGTCTTTCCCCAGAGAATTCGTAAATAAGACAATGTCTTGTTCACAAAAGTGTCGCCAGATTGTTAAAAAGTTTTTTTTCGGCAACCTTGCCAAATATGTTTATAAATATTTAAACGCTTTAAGGTTCAGAGTTCCAAGCCGAAGAATACGACCTATTTTATAATCAGATCAGCACTGCCGATTTTGTCGAATGAAACGGCTGGAATTGGTTTATAAACTTAAACTTATTAAAGAAAAGTGTGCTCATTGCCGTTTTTTGCAGATATAAATGTATCTTGAAAGATGCTTATTATACGCATTGTTATTGTTAAACAACAATCTGAAATGATTCTTTATAAATGCTTCACGTATAGAAAATTGTCTTCATATAAACTTCTCATAAGAAATGTTATATTATTCGTATACAAATATGTTTTCGAAATATTATTTACAATGCAATTTTAAAATTAATGAAAGAATTCTGCAATATAGTTACAATTTTTTGAAATACAATGGAAAATATTGGCAGAATAATGGAAAATGTACTGTATGTCGTAAATCAAAACAGACTTTAATATCGCTCTAACAGTTCCAAAATTAATTTGCAAAAATTGTATTTTTCAAATTTGTTTTGTTGATTTTAAACTATATAATATAGATTATTACAAAAAGCCAAACTCATGTACACAACGTCAACAAACGTATCACCGGAGATAGCTTCGAAGAAATGTTTGTTATGTTTCAAATAATATAAATTTTAAATCGTATATTCAAATAACTTATTGTAGTTATCTATTGTACTTATATTTTTACTGCGCGTTATGTTTTGGAAAGTTTCAATTATATTCCAAAATTTTTCTAAATTTTCAAATGCAGTAAATTTTTTATTATCTTGCGTTCGGTATAATACTTCAAAGACATTTTTGTGAATGAAATATACCACCTTCTTATATGAGAAGCTTTTATGAAGGCACTTTTCTATATGAAAGTTGCTTATGAAGATATTTTTCTGTATATTTAATCACTTCGTAAAAAAACGTCTGTGGAAAATGCTAATTATCATAATGCCGCCGCCATTTTCTACACATTCTCGGCCGATCAAATCGTTGGCCGTCTGTACTTCATCGGCCGGCTCGGAACTATGCTGGGTGCATAAAATAAAATAGTCAGGGGATTCCATTACGCCATTTTAAATTGTGCATCGAAAGGAAAATATCTGAACAGTATCTTTATTCACATCTAAACACAAAATTTCTTGTCTCAAGCAAAACATCCGATTTTGAAAAACAATAGAATCGATTGCGCGTGTGTGTTTTTTTTTGTTCTAGTTACTCTAGTGATTACCTTAAAAATCTGAGAGATGGGAAAGAAGAATAGTGAGTTCAATACAGGGATGATGAAATTCATCGTCAAGAATTGTATCATTTCTATATATTCGCAGAATATAAGAAAGATGAGGGTGCTGGCAAGAAAAAACCAGCCCAACAAACCGAACAACCGCAAGGTGGACCACAAACAACGGGTGAGTCATAATTACATGCTCCCTTGGAAGATGGTACATTGGTGTCGCTGCGCCTACAAAATTAGCTTTTGTGCATTTTATTAACTTTCCGGAAAAACATACCAGAAGTTCCAAATGGATCACAAAATTTCAGAAAATTACACAGCTAATTTTGTAAGCGCAACAAGGTTTTGTTCTTGTTCGTTGGTTGACGAACTTTCCGGGTTGCTGGTCCCTGAAACTGGAGTATATACATATGCGAGGCGATGAAATGCAGTTTACGGGGGCGGATTGTAAAAAGAAAACAACTTGTGGCAATCTCTTTTCGAAAATCATCGTATACCAAATTCAAAGTTGTTAGGGAGATTAGGAGAGCAAAAACTAAGCTCTAGTCCATCACTACTCTCATCAACATCAATTTTTCCGCAAATCCTGTTAATTCTTTCTTTAATAGTTCGCTTACATTCACATTCTCATTTTTCCCTCGTAAGTTTTTTTTTTTTTTTAGATATATTCCTTCCTGTGTTTATACAAACTCATACGGACTATTTGTGGTTGACCAGAGATTTTGTTAAAGCATGGGCAGCACTCAATATTGATATGAGAAATTGCAAGTGATACTGCACAAATTCTACAAATTTCAATTTCTACAATTCAACAATTTTCAATGTTCCCGGCTGTTCTGCCGCTGACGAAAGACTTATCTAACAAATTATACGATTTCTAAAAACACTTCTACACAGAAAGGAATGTTACGTTACAGTTGAAAAAAAAAAGAACACAATTTTTTGCAACAAATCGATCTTTTTTCATTGAACTCCGCAGCGAAAATTTATCTAAAAATTGTAAATAAGAAGTTATTTCCGATAAAGTTGAAAATGAGCAATGTCGCTAAAGTAAAACATTACTCGTTACTGATGAAGCTGCACAACCCCGTTTGCCTTCATTGCTGTAGAATGCTGAATGCAGATATGGGATAAAATTATGTATATACAAGGTGTGATAAAAAAAAAAAAATAACCGTTATTTTCAAATTTCGTGAGTTACGTATGTTCGATTTTAGCATTTTTTTGTTATGTTGGTACACATGTCTGTTATATATGTTAACAATAAAAAGATTAGTCGTTCTTCGATTTTTTCGAAAAAATGGATCAAAGAAACTGTATTAAGTTTTGTGTAAAAAACGAAATTAAATGTTCAAGGACATTTGAAATGTTGACTGTGGCGTTTGGCGAGTCTACTATGAGCAGAACACAAGTTCAATTGTAGTATAACCGGTTTAAGGAAGGCCGAGAAGATGTCAATGACGATGATCCTAGTCGTCCGAGCACTTCAACGACCGATGAAAACATTGAAGCAGTGAAGAAAATGATTTTGGATAATCGCCGAATCACTATTAGAGAGGTTGCTGATGATGCTGGCATATCGTTCGGTTCTTGTCAAGCAATTTTTACGCATGTTTTAGGCATGAAACGTGCGGCAGCGAAGATTGTTCCAAAATTGCTAAATTTTGAGCAAAAACGACGTCACATCACTCATGAGCTGTTAAACGTCGTCAACGACGATCCAGATTTCCTCAAAATGGTCATAACTGGTGACGAATCATGGGTGTATGGCTATGACATTGAAACCAAAGTCCAATCATCCCAATGGAAGCGTCTAGAAGAGCCAAGACCGAAAAAAAAACGTCAAGTTCGGTCAAATGTGATGTTTTTGCTCACTGTTTTCTCCGATTGCAATGGCGTGGTAAATCATGAATTATTGCCACAAGGAATACTGCCTTGAAATTATGCGCCGTTTGTGCGAAGCAATTCGTCAGAAACGCACAAAATTGTGGAAAAAACAATCATGGCTTTTGCACCATGATAACGCACCAGCAGCCAGTTTTTGGACAAAAACAAAACCGCAATCATGCCTCAACCACCTTTTTCACCGGAATTGGCCCCCGCTGACTTTATCCTCTTTCCAAATCTTCCTCTTCCGATGAAAGAAAAGCGTTTCGCTACGATTGAGGAGATAAAAGAAAAATCGAAACAGGAGTTGTTGGCAATAACAACAAGCGCGTTTCAGAAGTGTTTCGAGGATTGGAAAAAAAAACGCTGGCATTAGTGTATTATATCTGAGGGGGATTACTTTGAAGGGGACAAGATAGTTATTGATGAATAAATAAATACTTTTTGAAAAAAATTGACGACGATTAACGATTATTTTTTGATCACACCTCGTATGCGGATATGCGATTAAAGTTATAAATAATGTTTTCCCTGTAGGTCCTAGTGGCAGTCAAGGTGGCCAATCTGAGCACCGACCACAGCAAAGCAGTCAGGGTCTGCCACAACAACATGGTGCGCAGCAGCAAGTTGGATGGGGACAGCAGCAAAGTAGCCAAGGACCA
>JAHXMU010000393.1:1024531-1089904 GCA_019455685.1 Philornis downsi
GACAGCAGCAAAGTAGCCAAGGACCACCACAACAACGTGGTCCGCCTCCACATCAGCAGCATGCTGAACGGGGACAGCCACAAAGTAGCCAAGGTTTGCCACAACAACGTGGTTGGCCTCAGCAGCAAAGCAGTCAGGGTCTGCCTCAACAACATGGTCCGCAGCAGCAGGTTGGATGGGAACTTCAGCAAAGTAGCCAAGGGCCATCACAACAGCGTGATCCGCCTCTACACCAGCAGCAAGTTGGATGGGGACAACCGCAAAGTAGCCAAGATCCGCCACAGCAACGTCGTCCGCCTCAACATCAGCAGCAGGTTGAATGGGGGCAGCCGCGGCAGCAGCATGGTGAAATAGGACAAGAGCAAAGAAGCCAGGGTCAGCAACATGGCAGTGGTTCTCCACAGCAATGTCAACAACAACAGCAAAGGCAAGGAGGAGTTCAATCTATTGAACGGTCTTTCCAACAACTATCTGTTGGTAATGGAAATAATCACATTATTGTGCTTATAAGTCGCGTTTTTAACCGTCACTTTATAATTTAGAAAAAGAGCTTCCTCTTATACGTACATCGTGTGCCGGGATCGATCGTGGGAGCTTGGGTAGGCCAGGCGTTTTGGAAGTTAACATGGTAAGGATGAATCTGGATGCGATGCCCAAAGTGGCATACCACTATGACATCTCCATTCAGCCGGATCGTCCCAAAAAGTTTTTGCGTCCTGCATTCGAACAGTGTAAACGCGAAAAGTTTGGAAACATTGCAGCGGCCTTCGATGGTAACAAAAGTTTCTACACCATGGAGCGTCTTCCAACACCTTCTCTAAGCCATATCGTAATGGTTGCTGATTCCGGCAATCGCATGAAGGAATTTAAAGTGGATATTAAGGAAACGGTAGACTGTGAAGTGGACTTGGATTCATTGCGCCGGTAAGTTAATGACCGCTATTTCGTTTGCGGTATTGCTGACTGCTCTGTGGGACTTTGTAGATATCATTATGAGAAAATTTCTGACAAACCTATGCGGGCCATCCAGGTATTGGACGTTGTATTGGCTGCAAATAATCACAATCGTTCAATTCGCGTAGGTCGTTCTTTTTTCCGACGGCCCAATCGTCCTTTTGATTTGGAGGGAGGCTTCGAAGCATGGACCGGTCTTTATCAAGCCGCCATTCTAGGTGAACAGCCATTCCTTAATGTGGATATCGCCCACAAATCTTTTCCGCGGAAATCTACTCTTCTTGAATACCTAAGCAATCAAGGTATTCAACCAGGCCAAGCTCTTAACAATTATCAGTACAGTGATTTCAAGAAATTCGTGAAGAACCTTAATATCGTGTATGAACCACCAGCTAATTTTGGTGCACAGCCGAAAAACTATAAGGTGCTGGATGTAGGCGATACCGCCTCAAGAATAAAATTCAAAAATGATGATGGTAAAGAAATGAGCGTTTCTGAATACTACAATTCCAAGGGCTATTCGTTGAGATATCCTAATTTTAACTGTCTTAAGGTGGGAAGCAGCGTGCGCTCCATTTACTTACCCGTGGAATTTTGCTCCATTGTAGAAGGCCAAGTCCTGAATGTAAGAGTGATCAAGATTGTGACTTTTTATTTTTATATGTTAACTATTTTTGTACATCTCTGCAGCGTAAGGACGAGAAGAAGCAAGTGGAGAAGATGATCCGATTTGCTGCCACTTCGACCAATAGGCGAAAGGAGAAAATCATGGAGATGCTTGACTATTTCAAACACAATGACTGTCCAATATTAAGAGCCTTCGGCATTCAAATTGGGATGAACTTTATTAAGGTACCAATGCGGTTGTTGCAAGCTCCCTTTATGGAATATTTAAACGGACAAACAGTAACAACATCGCGCGGCGCTTGGCGTATGGACGGAAAAATATTTTTGAAGACTTCGAAGGCACCAAATGGACATAAATGGGCTATACTTTACGAACAAAATCGAAATCCAAAAGCGATTTCCTACCATGAATTAGAAAGCTTCAAGAAAGACGTAAGTATACAAAGCAGCTGTATTCCGTTTTGCAAAGATCGCCTGTTAATAGTAGTCGATATTGCAAAATTGTGCAATCATTGCACAGAATCGCTACCAAGTAACTCAATTTAGAAACTGATGCTCGTGCCTATTTTAAGTTCAGCGCTTACCACAATGCACCTTTCTGAATATTTTGTATCCTCGATTTGAATCTAATTTTATGCATTTGCATTGTATGTAATTGTAAGTATTCGAGCATAGTCATCTGCAGGGGTAAATCAGTATTTCCCATGTATCTTAACAGACAGGACAGTTAAGGTTGAGCTTTGGAGCTGCGGCTCTCAATAGATCTGTGAAAGTGGCGTATTTTAACAATCTCGAGTTTATCAGTTAGAAATGATCAAATTCGCTATTTCCATTAATCGCTATTTCCATCTCGAAAATATATGGAGGCAAAATGTGTTGGCTACATTTTGGTATCCACAAAGAAACAGAGCAAACAGACAAACCAATAAACGATATCTGATCAATTCACAGCCAGAGCTGAATTCCACCTACTGCTACTACTATTACTGCAGTAACTACAACAAACCACATCTGAAATACAATATTGGCCAGACTTAATATGCTTGAGCCCTTTTATAAACGAACAAAGCGGCACAGGTATTTTACAACTAATTGTAGTGTTTTCGCAAGATAAGCCCAAGGGCGTTTTAAGTACAACCTAAAGCCAGATCTAATTTACTTTACAAAATTGCAATTTTGCAAATTGGCCTCCAAAGGTATAACGTAATAAATAATATTAATATAAACAAATTTTGGTTCCAAGACATAATATGGATTTAAAAATATCCCCGCCTGCATTGCATATGAAAAAAATAAATCCTATTCAAAAATGGATATTTGAAAGTAGGGAGGAACGAGTTTCGAGGCGTTTGAAGTAAAGAAATAAGATCTCAAAGATTGCAAGGATGGCTTAAAGCACTAATCGAGTTACATGATGGGAACTGTTCTTATTTTATCGTTTGTTTTTTTAATAACATCAATTGTGCAGGTTTTTAGAACATCTCAAACTTTGGGCATGAATCTTGCTGCTGATGCCGATATAATCAGTTACGGCAGAAACCAGCTTCAAAATCAACTCGGAGAATTTGCTAAGAAGAATATAGCTTTGGTAAGGGATATCCGTTTTTGGTATTTAAGCCAACACCAAGTTTTATCTTTTTTTAGGTATTTGTTGTTCTGAGCAATTTCGGCACCAGTTACGCGAAGGTAAAACAGACAGCTGAACTGCAGGTTGGAATTCTTACTCAATGCATCAAAGAAAACACCTTGCGCAGGTCAAGCAGAGATCGAACAGTCTTCAATAACATCTTGCTAAAAGTTAATGCCAAACTTAATGGCACCAATCACAAAATATCCAATGATAGGGATAGGAATATGCAAATGCTTATGAACCCCATCAAAAAAGTAATGTTTATCGGAGCTGACGTCACGCATCCGTCCCCGGACCAACGCGATATTCCCAGTGTGGTGGGCGTTGCTGCATCGCATGATCTTTTCGGGGCCTGTTACAACATGCAGTATCGCTTGCAAAAATCCACGCAGGAGGAAATCGACGACATGGAGTCGATAACAACCCACCACCTGCAAATTTTCTACAAGTACCAGGAATGCTATCCGGATCAGATTATGTACTACCGCGATGGTGTGTCCGATGGCCAGTTCCCTAAGATTCAGAATATAGAATTGCGGTCCATTCGAAATGCATGCGCCAAACTAGTATGACTATAGGCGTCTCCACACATCCTTCAAGTAACCTTGCATTTATTTTTTGTTTCAGAAAATCAGACCCAAATTGACATGTGTCATTGTGGTGAAGCGGCACCATGTGCGGTTCTTCCCTATGACTAAGCCGCGAGATGATAGGGATTTCAACAACGTGGAAGCAGGAACTGTGGTGGACCAACACATCACTCATCCCAACGAAGTTCAGTTCTTTATGGTTAGCCATCAGTCCATACAGGGCACCGCTAAGCCTACACGCTACAATGTTATCGTAGACGATTCAGGCTTCGATATAAATCTATTGCAGAAACTCACTTACAATTTGTGCCACCTGTTTCCTCGCTGCAACCGTGCAGTGTCATATCCCGCTCCAGCATACTTGGCGCATCTGGTCGCATTCCGTGGTCGCGTCTATTTAGAAGAGTAAATCCATATTTCATTCTTATAATCACGATCACTAACGGCTCATTTCTCTCCCAACAGATCGTCCATTTCAAAGGATTATAGAAAGGAATACGAAAAACGTCGCATCAAGCCAGAGTTCATGGTTAGGAACCCCATGTATTTTGTTTAATTCTACATTAAATATACTTCTAATCGTTTATAAAATAAAACCAATAAAGCATGCTTATCATAAAGAACTCCCCACTTTTTTCCAACAAAAGTAAGCCATATCAAACTATTGCCACTGCGTGGACAAGTCTATTGCGGTTGACTACTGTTGTCAGTACCAGAAATTGTTTTAGGCCTCGGTCTAAACTTGCGAAATACATCGTCGTTCAGACCCTCGCGATTGCGGGCAATTTCGATGGCCAGGAACTGAATTCGCACCACAAGCAGCGAGTTGTCAGGTGAGAACTCTTTCGAAGCGTCAGCTCGCATCAGAGTACCATAAGCGTAATCGTCCAACTTATTGAATTTTTCTGCAAAGTGACGCCAGGCCACCTTAGCATCTGGTGATTTGAGGTCCTCATCAGAAAGCACATCCACTTTTAAATTGGGGAAATCCTGGCGAAAGATTTGGTATATTTGATCGTCATAAGGCGTTAGTCGAATGCAGGAGGGGTGGACACTTGTGATCAACTGAAACAAGCGCACACACTGTGAGAATTGTAATTAAAAAGAACGGCAAAAGCGGACATACATTGAAATGAACTTCGGCATGGTCCATGGCCTTAACAGCCCACATCTCCTCCACCAGTCCATCGTTTCCGAATTCATCGGCTGGCCGCGACAGCAGAGAAGCACTTTGCTAAAATTGATAGTGTTCAGAGAATAGGGACACACAGATGTATGCTTAATATATTCTACCAACCATCAACTCCATTTGCTATGCTTGTCAAAGATAAGTTCGCAAAATTGTACCGAATTTTTAAGCACGTGCGATGGGAAAACAGGCGTACTTTGTTTTGTTCGCTTTTGTTTTGTCAACAAGTGACCAGAGTACCAAGCCGTATTGTATTAATAAAAAACGGCGGTTTTCTTTGAATTTATGTCGTCCAACATAACATTGGCCGACCGCATAAATCTTGCGATTTGACAGTTCTTATTTAATATTTTGTTAAATGTTCTCATAGCCCATTCATGTCGGCCGAAAATAAGCAATTTCTTATTTTCAAATTAAGTCGGCTCGAAATTAAGTAACTATATATTAACTTCGCCGAAATTCGAAATTAGCAAACACATCTCAGCCATATTTTCGACAGCTGAAATTTTCTTTCACTTTTTATTTGGATGGTGCAAAGCTCTTCAAGAAATTTTTGTTTTTGAATACTATGACAGGGAAATTTATGCTACTGAATGTAACCGATATTGCTTTTATTTCTCATGAAAATTAAAGATTAATGATAACTGATGAAATGATTCTTGTTTTGGAAGCAAAAATGTTTCAGAAAGTACACAAAGTACACACAAATTTTCAAAGCTAAGATAAATAGATAAAGTTGGAAATCTGGGAGATTTAAATAATTTTCTCAATTTTCATGAAAATGAAAAATGCCGAAAAATTACATTTTACCTTTTTTCTGTTTTTGCGTTAACTCATGCGACTCGTTTGCTGCTTGCATATATTTTGACATACCTAAAAGTAGTCAAATTTTTACTTTATAAAAAATGTGTTACTGAACATATTCTAATTTAAAAACATTAGTCGTTTAAAGTTCAGGATTGGAAACCAATGTAAAAAAACTGCCAATGTCACTTTTTCACAATGAAATGTGTCGTGAAATTTTTTCCTCGTGTAAAGAACATAGTACCTTAATGGCGAAAACAACCATTTTAGCTGCCTTTAATTTCAAAATAGTGGAACGGTTAGAGCAATGCAACATTGCGGTTGGTTTTCGTCTAGTACAGAGGTGCTCTACAACTGACGGCTGTCATACTTAACGAAACGACTGTTTGACATCTTTTTTCACTTCCGACAGTACAACTGTCAAATTCTTTCTTTTTCGTATTTTTACGATAGTTGTTTGGTGTAAGTTTTTTTTGGTGATTTTTAAAATCAAAAAACATCGCGATGTAATGTGAATTTAGAGAAATATGGGAAGGAAAAACCAGTGGCACAACTGTTCAAACAATTGCTAGTGATGGAAATTTACCAATGATGTGTTAATAAAAATGTAAAATGGACAAATAAAAGTGCCGGGCAGCAAATGCAATGGAAAACAAACTAAAATTGCAAGGGACCTGGTGATTAAAAACATTAGAAATAGCCACAAAGCCCTTCCAAAAACTAAAAATTATATGTAGTTTTTTAGTAGCATGTTTTCGCTAATATTTTGATTTTTTGCTCGTTTCAGTGAACACAACTAAAGCGCAGCCAAAATGAAATTGAACAAGTTCGTGTCATCCTCTCGCAGAAAGAATCGCAAACGCCATTTCCAGGCCCCTTCCCACATTCGTCGTCGCCTCATGTCTGCACCTCTCTCGAAGGAATTGCGGCAAAAGTACAACGTTCGTTCCATGCCCATCCGCAAGGACGATGAAGTCCAAGTTGTGCGCGGTCACTTCAAGGGTAACCAGGTAGGAAAAGTTGTCCAAGCCTACCGCAAAAAGTTCGTAGTTTACATCGAAAAAATTCAGCGCGAAAATGCCAACGGTACTAATGTCTATGTCGGCATCCATCCCTCCAAGTGCTTGATCGTCAAACTGAAATTGGACAAGGACCGCAAGGCCATTTTGGAGCGCCGCGGCAAGGGACGTTTGGCTGCTTTGGGCAAGGACAAGGGAAAATATACAGAAGAGACCGCTGCCCAACCTATGGAAACAGCTTAAACTCTCTAATATTAGTTTTTAGTTGTGATTCTTGTTTCTCAACAACAAAAACACAAACACTAAATAATTTTTGTGAACGAGGTGGGGTGACAAAACATGGACAGTGGCCGTCTTCTTTAATAGCGTGACGGGCGTTATTGTGAATCGTTTTGTTTTTTTTTTTTATAAAAATTAAAACATTCGTTTTCTTTAAAATAAAAGAAATCAGATTTATAAAAAAACAACAATTGAAAATTGATTTGTGATTTCGAAGGGTTTTCTGTCATTTGGATATAATAATAGTAGTTGAAGCAGTCGGTAGGTTCCACACAAGGAGTAAATTTATATCGCTGATATTGTTGCCACAACGTTACGCACTTTCTCAATAATCTTATGGTTTTTGCAGTAACCACAGGCCGGGTTTTGAAGTGACCACAAGCTACGAGGAGGAGGATTCGATCTGAATATCAATCTTTTTTTTTTTTTAATAATACATTTTCAGATCTAGAGTGTGCACCAAGTAATATCTGTCAGTTGTCGTCATATGTTGCCTTTAATTAATGATTAAGTAGCATGATTGTTCAAAAACATCGAAAATGTCCATTATTCCATAGCGGCGTTTAGTTCCTGTGTGGACAAATTTTTCTAATTTACGCATTTTGCCCGCCTTGCTGAAGGCGGATAAATGGATGGACATGCTTAAATCGGCATAAGCTTTAGCGACAATCAAGATAGGGAGTCAGGTGAATGTTTCTAGTTGCTACTGCAGAATGACAATCCTAGCATGGATGTAAAAAATAATTCCACTTTTTCAATCAAGTACCTATTTTAGAGTAGAGAGAAGAAATATCTGAATACAAGTAAAATGCGAAGACACGTGTGACACATTGAACTATTCTCCCAAGTAAGGATAATGTTAAAGGTCGGTTCAAAAAATACTTTCATACTGAGAGAATGGAACTGGGGTTTTGTTGCAATCCTTTTTGCATGATTTTGATTATTGATTTTTCATAAACCCTTGCTGTTTGTGAATTGTGCGTAACCTATTATGGTCTATTCCGACTATCGATCCTTTTGAAAATCAGAAGCTTCTAATATTTTCTACATCTGGATAATAATTTAAGGCAATCTCTCACCATAAAGTGATTTTAAAATATTAACTATAATTTTTTATATAGACAATGTTGTGGAATTTATAGATTTCCTAATATTTAAGCAATTTCTCTGCATCTAATAATGACTTATTTTTTGAGAAACTTCCTTAAATGTTGCTCTTGTTATTTGACAAAGCAGCCTTTTCTGGTTCTGGTTTTTACCAGAATAGAAAACATTTATTAAAAAAAAACAAAATGCCCATGCGGCTAGAAAATACAAAAAGATAACTTGGCCAAGGAACAACCATCGCCAATTGCCAACATGTTAATGTTACAGCCTTTGGTTTCGACAGTATGGCGCGACGCTCTATATTATCTGCTATCAAACAACCGAACTTTTGCGCACAAAATTACCATCAAATATAAATAGAAAAATCATAATATCATTTGATTAGATAGATTATATTATAATTTTTTGACTGAAAAACACATCATATTATAAAAAACTTTTACATCTCAAAAGCATTACAAAAGTTATACCGAATCTGCAATATACAGGGTGGCGCAATATAACGTGCATATTGCATCATCTTTTTTTGCGGGGTAGAAAAGGCGCGGGCGGGGGTGCGCCTACATCGTCGGGTTGACGGGCTCATGGAGTTTTAGTGGCTATGAATCACTTCGACGGGAAGCGTCGCGCAGTTTATGAGAACTTTTGTTCATATATTGCTACTAGGCGACTATATTATGCTGAATATGGACTATGGCGAATTAGTGAAGCTGCGAGTGCTAATTTAACTAAAATATGGGTAAAGCGTTTTGAAGAGACCGGTTCAACATTTAAGCCACAAGCAAATGGTCGCCCAAGAACATCTAGGACCGAAGACAATATTGAGAGAGTTATGGAGTCAGTACGAGGAAATCCACAAATGTCGACTCGCAAGAGATCGTCTGACTTACAATTATCGCGACGAAGTTTGCAACGAATTTTAACATTGGATCTTAAACTGCATCCATATAAGCTGCAAATAACACAAGAATTGAAAGAGTCTGACTTCATAGCAAGGCTAGCATTTGCTAATGAAATGCTTAATCGATTTTCCAATTTTGACAATATCCTTTTATCTGACGAGGCTCATTTCCTTATGAATGGGTTCGTAAACCGTCAAAATTGTCGTTACTGGAACAGTGAAAATCCCAAAATCAAACACCAGAAACATTTGCATAGTCCTAAAGTGACAGTATGGGTTAATACGGAACGCTATGTTGAGATGTTGGACGGATTTTTGGCTCCAGAAATTGAAAGTTCAAGAATAGTGAATTCCAGAACTTGGTTCCAACAAGATGAAACTACCTGTCACACATCAAATGACTCCATGGCGGTGGTGAAGCAGAAGTTCCCTGGCAGACTGATTTCGAAAAGAGGTGATATCCCATGGCCCCACGTAGTCCAGACTTGACGCCTCTTGACTTTTTTTTTGTGGGGATACCTCAAACACAAAGTCTACAGTAATAATCCAAGAAATATCGTTCAGCTCAAGGAGAATATTCGTGGTGAAATGGCAGCCATTACACCAGTATTACTGAAGAAAGTTTTCAATAATTTTCGTTAGCGGTTAGAGGAGTGCCGTCGTAGAGAGTGTCTCCATTTATTACTCTACAATACCTTAGATTTATTTTAACCATATCTTTTGTATTTATTTTTAATCTATTTTTTAAATATTGCGCCACCCTGTAGTATAGTGAACGAAAATAATACAAAAATATGCACTCACTCGAAATGTAAATTTTAGAGAGTATCAGTGTACATATATAAGCAAAAATAGTTTATATTTATAACGATAATGTTATTTGACCATCCCGAAAGTTGTTGCGGCTTTTTCGGCGCCACACATATGTTCAAATGTGAGTAGTACGTGTGAAAAATGCAAGATTGGCAATGCTTTTCCACAGTTATTTTCCACTTTTTGCACTTTTTTAATGCATTTAAGAAAGGTTTTCGCAAAAAACCAAGGATTTGGAAAACTGTAACATGTATGAAAATCCTTGCTATTTTGCACCGAAAACTTCATAATTGGGATTAATTTCGGAGTGGAACCGCCATATAATTTCGTCGGAGAATTGCCATATTTTCTTTTTTGTTTCAAGTTTCACGAAACTTCATGACAGAGTACTCGTGCCTTAAAAAGGTAATAAACGTCATACTAATGCAACAATTATTTGTAGAAGTTGCAAGCGAATATAATATGCGGTATATTTTTTTAGTATAGTGTAGAGGTTAAGTAAATAGTATTTTTTTTTGTATAATAATAAAATGTAAATTTCCCATATTTAAACTGGTATATTCTTTCAGCCTAATCGATATTGCATAAACATCATCAATTCCTTTCCTTTTCGCTTGAACAATGACAACGTCAAAAACAATCTTTTAATAGCCTCTACAGAATGCCATCTACACGGAAGGCCTTGACGATTTCGCTACTGCTACGGTTGGCTAGCAGTTGTAGATGAATTAGTGGTTTGATGTGGAGGAGGCACACTTTATGTCTGCGCAAGTATTTCTGTGTGTTTGTTGTGTACCAACACGTCGGACAACATTATCAAATAGATAGGCGAAATGGAATAAAAAGAAAACATAATCAAACACGTTAACAACAAGTGGGGCCGAGTGTGAAAGTTTCCATCGTAACCAGTAACTCACCACGATCCCATGCTGTCATCGACTCGGCTTTACTTTGGGCAACAAACAAATATGTCAGCGGTTCATACGTGTGCTGGAGGATCTTGTTGGATCAGTTGAGAGTACACTGTCGGGGTTTGGAGGTCGTTTGTAGTAGCCAGTGAGAAACGTAGCAGTGTGTTTTGTCTCTGAGTGCAATTTAAATAAATTGAAGCCAATTTAAGTAGAAACCAAGATCCACCATCATAATGAATGCTTTAAGAAAATTACCTACACGTTTGGTAAGTTTCTGTAGCAAACCTTATTTATGCTACGTATGAGCATAAACACATACATACATATATACGTACGTATATTATGAAAAATGCCTAATCGGATTTGTTTTTTTTTTCTGGGTGGTTCTTTTGTCATAGATCGCTAATGCTTTGCGTCAACAACAATCTGCTGCCATGTCATCGGGCAGCGCCAACACACCCACTCCATTAAGTTTTCTCACCGAGGATGAGACAATGATGAAGGAAGCCGGTGAGTGTTTATCGCATCCTTAAGTACAGATGGGAAGACATTTTTCTGAGTGAATACGAGATAAATTAAGTTTTCGATTACGCTCTTCTATTGTTGATTAAAGAGGAAGGAACCGATTCGAATGGCGATTTTCAAATGGATAGTCTTCAATGTGTCCGGTCGGATCGCTAGATAGAGTTAGTGTTACTTTGAGACCCGAAATGTGTATGACTGCACCTTGCAATAGCCTTCTTTTCTAATAACTCTTACGTAACATTCAAATTCGATTTTTTTATTACTGGTTTGCTTTTGTGTGCTGTTGTTTTTTTTCTGTGTTTACCTCGAAAAAAAGAGATTCTTTAATTTGTAAAGAATGATATTTTTGCGCAGTTGATTGATATGAATATAATTGAATATTCTGTTTTCTCTAGAAATGGTGCAGTAAATTCATTTGATGTGATTTTGCTTTTTGTGCAATTAATTAGCTGCCTATTAAACTCATAAGCGCCCTTTAATCGGAAAAGTGATTTCGTGATTTGCGTCGTGATTTTCCTTTTGTGAAGTCCATGTTTGTCCACCGCCCTCAGGTGAAGAAGTAAATAATATGTTTGATTTTTAAGTTAACATACTTGTTCTAAGGTTTCTGCGCAATATGAGAGATAAACGTTTTGTTGTTTAAGGCACCAGCTGTTGATTTTTTTACGTAATCACGTTAATAGTCAATATGTCATAAATCAAACCACATGTCAAAATATGGAGAGAATGCAGGTAGATATTTTTTAATGATGACAAACTTATAGCTTGTCTTAATGAAGTTTTCAACAAACACTTTTAAGAACTTGCCATGTGGTATGATTTGCTTTCAGTTTCTGCAGATTATTAAGAGACTTAGAAATTAGAAAGTAAATAATTGCATTTCTTTGACGTCAATAAGTATCAATTTATAGTGATGCGAAATTTAACCGTTTCACCATTTGACGTTCTTTCTTCGAACAGGCATCATATGTACATATTTGTGCAGTATGAATACGCCTAGGTACAATAATAAATGCTCATAATCAGCTCATTTCGACATGGTCATTTACTTCAAATCTGTTGAAATCATTGGTGTTTTTAAGAGATCGTTATGATCGCTTTGCGGGAAACAGATTGCAGATTTGCGGAAAATCATTTTAGAATAACACATTTCAATCTGATTTCTGTGAATTTTTTCCAATCGCCTTACAATCTCCCTAGCGTGGAATATTTTGAATTAAATTCCCGTTAGCGTGCAAATAAAAAAAACTTAATTTGCATTCACTTGAGCAGAAATGTTATATCAAAGTGAATTAAAAAAATTAACTTTCAGGTCAGGCGATCTTACTACCGCTTAATGCCTACCTACCCATCTATAGAATATGTCAATTTAGTTAATGCACCATCAAATGACATTACCTTCTGAATCTATTTTTAAAATCAGAGGTAGAAAAGGGTGATACAAGAGTCGGCATATGCGTAACTTCTGCATCAACTTCTGCATCTTACAATTGTATTTTAAATATTCTTAATATAGTGAGTTTTCAAAGGTAGTGAGATGCGAAAAGATGTATCAAATTTTGCCTCAAAAGATTCGTAATGTATTGCTAAGTTGTAGCCCAGCAGGGGGAAACATTCGATATTCAATTTTTAAATTTTACAAAAAAAATGAACACTATTCGCGTTGTGAACGAAAAATGTAAAAAAATGTAATAAACCTAACACTATTTTTTAAATATAATATATGAGTATAGGAGTATATCTTCTAAAATAAATATACATTTTCTTCTTTTAAAAAAGACATCTCTTACATTTTTCCGACACTTCAGGGTTCTCGGAGCCCCATATGTGACAATTTTGCTTGTTGATGTAAGTACCGAGTGAGAAATGAGCTTCATCGTTGAAGAAAAGTTTGTTCGATTCGAAGCCCACTTTTGTAGTAAGTTTTAACTATTTCTACTCGTTTTTCGGTTGTTAAACGATTGATATTCGTAAAACCAAACCTTTCACTAAATAAATAACACTACAGATAACAGGTATTTAGCAGCTGACAGAATGCCAGAATGGTGGTTTTGAAACCAATAAATGGTTAACTCTGTATTAAGTATGTTTTAACCAAACGTATTTCGTGACTTGTTACAGCGATTGAGCGATGTCCATCTATCTGTCTAGCCAGCAGGCAAAATTTTGAAAAATTTTTATCAATTTAATGTAGCATCGTAATGTTTGCTAAAGCACGACTATTTGATAACACTCATGCCACTTACATATCTATTTTTTCAAATGCGCTAAATTCGATATAATTAGATTGTCTTTTAGACCCAATTTTGCTAGTGAATAGCATTGTGACGGTCCTATGAGCTAAAATCAATAGTCAATCCATAACCTTTAAACGGAGGGTTTTAAAAACCAATAACTTTACTTCACTTATTCTATTCTGTTAATTCATATTACAGGGTGATGCACCAGTTGTGCTGCAATAACAAATTCAAATAACTTTTGTTACAATCAACGTATTTCATTTATTTTTTTATTGTATAGAAAATTAAATTTTATTTTATATAACTAATTGGCTTTGAAGATGATAGACTTGTAAATGACCTCCATGCTAATTCACACATATGCGACACCTGATCAGAAAAGTATTCATTGCGGGATCGCCTCAGTTATTGTATTAATGGACTGCTTTAATTCACTTAAATTCCTTGATTTCGTTTTGTATACCGTTTGCTCGACATAACCCCATACAAAATGTTTGGTGCAGTCAGGTCAGATGACCTTGAGGGCCAACGGAAAATGGGGTTTCTGGATATTAATTTGTTCGGGAATTTTTGTTGGAGCTCCGCCATAATCGGTCTGGCTATATGTGCAGTTGCTCCATCTTGTTGGATATCAAATTAAAAAAGATACGTCTTCGGCGTGGTTCTGGGTAAAAAAAAACTCCTTCAACATCTCTTAATAACGGTCCCCATTGGCAGATGACAGTTGACAGTAGGACGACTCGTGCGCCACCCTGTAATTTGTTTTTTTTTTTCTTCAAAATTATCTGGCAACTTTATGTGTGGTTCTTTAAATGCCAGACGGACCGCAAATGACGACATGGTCGCACGCAAAGCCCGAACTATGTATAACCATACTGAGTTTTAAATTTTAAGAGCCAAATCATGAATCGATCATTATTATTATCTTTTTCATTTTTGTGATAGTAAAAAATCCGCGCACTTGGCATTAGTTGGATTCTAACATATCAATATTAATAATTATTAGAGATAAGGCCTACGACTTAAGTCAATTCATAGCAAAAGAATATAAAAATGTCTTAATCAATCCTCAGGAAAATTAAGTTTGTTTGTAAAGAATTTCAACCCAAATTTCTTTGGAAAAATACGGAAACCATTCAATTTTCAAACTTTTGCTGATTGATGAGTAAATAACTATGCTATAACTTCAAAATTCGATTTGATCCACTCAGTGAAAAATAAGAAAGAATAAGGAGAAATTGTGTAGATCTTTAGCTTATTTTATAAATGTTAATATGCAAAATTGTATTTCTATTTATTATGAACTCTTTTTTGTTCAAAGACGAATAATTCAATGGCGGGTTACTGTGTACACCAGTAATATCTATACTATCAACTCTGTCGTGTTTTATTAACTGCCAACAGTTTGCCTTAATAGACTTAATTTTTTTGTTTAGGTTTAATTTATGCATATTTAATCGGCATGCAAAAAAGTGCAACCTTATGAAACCATAGGCCTCCATGTTATTGTTATAAACAAAATTACATAAGAGTAATCGCTACAAATAAGAGGCTCTTAATTAAGCAGAATTTTGTTCTTATGCATTGTTTGTTTTGTATATTTAAAAAAATGCCAAGATAAGACTGCTTATTATTTCTTCTTTGAATTTCCGACGCGAGCACTCTCCCGTGAGAGTCGCCTCTTTCTGTCGCACAATCGTTTTTTCCGACATGTTTTTTGTTTTTTTTTTAACCACCAAATTTTATTTTTTAGTAATAAATTATATCTCTTACACAACATTAAAAATAGAAAATCAAAAAAAAAAAAAAAAAAAATGAAAGTATAAAGTGGCGTGCGTCCCTTTGACAGCAATTGGATGTGATTAACAAAGTTGTGCGCTGTATAAGTAATCTAGATTTCTCTATGGATGTGTGGAGATATGGTCACAATATCAGTGTCGATTACGAAATAACGACTAAAATCAATCCTTAAACTTCGTTGGCAAAGTGAACGTTGCAGTTTAATCTACGTTTTTAACAAAATCTGGCCACATTTTCTGGTTCGTAAATGATACGAAATAGAAGAGGAGATCCAGCTTCACTGACATGTTAGTTGCACGCACAAGCCTTTGGCATATCGCCAACTTTTTTCGTATAAATAGTAGCTGTGTTTTGGAATGAAATTTCGAAACAAAAATTATTTCTAAATTATGTATTAGTCCACATCGTCGTTTCATTCAAATCAACTGATTTCTTGTGTGATATATTGAAACATTGGATTCCTCACAATTCTTATGGTTTGTGCGATTTTGTTCCAATCGGAGACAAAATCGCACATAACAATTCTCCATATAACAATTATGGCTGATTCTCCATAATTGTTATATGGAGAATCAGCCTTCAACCAACATCCCTTTCGTTGTAGAAATAAGTTTAATAATTGCCTGACGCTGTTTAAGTTGTATTGAATTTAGTCGAGAGAATTTAAAATATGAATCCAGGAATATTTAGGTTCAATTAGGTAATTTGAATAGGAATCAACGGTTTGATGAATGAACATACAAAAATCATGTATTTTTTTAATTTCACTGGTAATTTGAACTAAGCATGTTTTGACTGAAGTCAATCGAGTCACATTTAAATGGAGTCATATTAAAATATACTCTTAAATATAATGAATACAAAATTGTATTAAAATGAATTAAAATCAATGAAATACAAAATACTGTGACCTCTACAGGGATTTTTAATCAATAAAACATTTATCTCAATAGATAAAAAAAAAAAATTAATTGAAAAAATTAAAAAACAAAAAATTATAGAATATTGCGTCCCGCTTGGGATTTGAACCTGAGAACTCGAAAGTTTATTCATTATTTTGCATACTCTTAAGTGTTAAGAAATGAATCAATTCGCAAAGCAACATTAATAAAAACCCGAAATTAGACATATTAGTATATGAATTAAGTACACTTAATTTATTTCTTTGCATAAATTAAAAAAAATCACAAGTTTTAAAACGCATTAACGGAAACTACTTTAATAAGTATGGATATGGACAAACAAACGAAAATTAGACAAATTTAGCAGCACTTAATACACGCTACGAGTGCCAGTTCATAAATACATTCATACGTGTGAGTATGAGTATGTTGGAATAAAATGAGAGTATGAAAAAGAGAGTATAGATAGGAGAGGGTAGGGTGAAGACCGCAAACACTAGAATTAATGGAACGTTTGTTGGCACATTAATAGCACTTGTTATAGGCTAGTAGGTAGAGGGACCGGCATCTCTTAAGTAAAAGGTTTTGTCGTGAAGACAAACGCGAGCTCTCGAGTTCGAAACGCACAGAGCGAGTGTCGCGCGAGCATTATTAATGTATAGCAAAAAATAAAAGAAAACATTAAGAAAGGGGTGTTGCTGCTGCTGCTCTGCAGATGGACAAAAAAAACAGCAGCGATGAGTTTGGCTAAAAAAATAAATAAAATAAAACGTGGTATAAATAATTAAGGGAATGGTTTAAATTAAAATACGTATGAGAGAGGTCCTGTTCGTATAGGGGAGGGGGTTTCCTCTCGGGGTCTCAATTTTCTCTCACAAGCTTAGTCAGCGGTTTAAATTAGTTCCCACCTTCTCTGCGCTTATCTGGAGCAGAGGAAGGTTGAGGACAACTCTGTATTTAAACGGCGTTACACTTGTGATAGAGCAAATCTTGGATTTCAGCATTCTGCCTGTGTTGCCCACTGTTCTAGTGGTCTCACGTGGCTTTCGATGTTTGAAGTCCGTAACTTTCCTAAGAGAGTTGAATTTGGTGCTCGTAACTGGGTGGAATTCTTAGTTGGAAAGTTGACAAAAATACCAAATCAGCATTTTTTTTGGATGGAAAAATTAATAAAATAAAATTAGTTGGTAACAATAAAAAAAGTATGGTTGCCAAAAACATGTTTCGCTTATGCCTTTTGATTATGCAGTAGTCATTTTTAAAGGTTGCATTGTAGAGCACGAATATATAAATATTATATAATTTATCTATTAGTTCTACCTACTCCAGTTGAGTACAAAATCATCTAATTATGGGACTGTTAACAGCTTTTTTACATTCAAGATATTTGAAAGCAAATCCTAATTTGACATGTTTTGGCAAATTTGCACTTGACCCATCATGATCCAAAGAAGAAAAGTTGACAAAAACAAAATATATTGTACAAATATTTAGATCTTGGAAATATCTTTCTTCTTTTAAATTCCGAAATTAAAAAAATCTTTAAACTTTTAATGTTTCCAATGCAAATAAACAAAAAGATGAAATGTAAGGAAAAATAAAAGAAAAACAACTTGGAGTCCAGTGATTTTTTTTAAAAACATCTATCAGCATTGAATAAATTCCATAAGCAATAATAAAATAGATAAATGAATAGACAAGTTGTCTTGAGAACGGAACAGGACGCAATTGGATGTGATTTATTAAGTGTAAGTTAAGTTAAATCGAGTCAAATTTCGCAAATATGTGAGTAGGATCATTTAAATTAAACAAATCACGATGATAACTCAATATAAAAATTTCATAAAATTCGAAATCTACAAAAAATACGCTACTTTTTACAGAAATTAATTATTGATCCTAATATTGAAACAAATTCATATTATACTACAGTAGATCAACATTATTTCTGGGTAATGTGCAACTTAACACATCACTCACAGCCATGGGTTTACCCATGTGTGCTAATTCATGGGTACCATGTACTCATTTTTGTTTCAAAATATGAAAAAAAAAAATCTGAAAAATCGCCATATTTTGAAAACGGAGTATTCAATCATGAAAATAACATCGTTTTTGCAAATTTCTAAGCGTTTTCGACAAAATATAAAACTTCACATACTGGCATAATTTTGTGAAAAACCGTCGAAATATAATAGAATTGCTAAAATATAAATATGCTTATAAACCGGATAAGCTTCCAATCATGAAAATGACGTAATTTTAGACCTTCTTAGGAGGACTGGACCATCCAATCTCTCAAATGACAAAATTTCAATTCATATGGAGATGGTCTTTTAGTGAAAAATGTAATAAAAGATATGAGAATAATTCGGAAACGAAGCTCCCAATCATAAAAATAACACAACATTTGACATCCACATGCACTATCCATATGGTTCATAAGTTTCCCAGCTGTAGCCATATAACATGCAGCCACAAATTATTTTGAAGTGTACATATCTTATTCAAAGTCAATACATTTAACGACGCATTAAACGAAGTTCTACTATTTGCGTATTTAGTTTGTTAGCTACATTACAAGCGGGCAAGTTAAGTACCGCAAGAATGTTGTTATCTTATCAGACAATATAGGATTTCGTGCTTTTAAAGTTCTGAGGAAGTCATCAATTAATTTTCAATCACTTTTCAGAATTTGTAAACACGTATCCTATTACACTCATTTGCTACAAGAGTCTGTCGGCAAAGTCAAATAGTTTGTTATCAACCGAGTATGCACCGTCCTCCCTTTATACTCGTTCAGCAACAATTTAAATGCAGTTTTGCAGATATTTGAGTTGAGATCATGCTGATGTCGTTATAAACATGGGGATTTATTATTGAATTTCATTTCAAAAGTTTCAATTAATTCACTCTGTACTTTTTATTCAACCAGCGAGGATGAGTGAGGGCTTTATGATAATTGGTGTTAACTATTGAAATCAATTGAAATGTTTATAACAAAACTCTGTCCGGGTACTTTGTTAATGAGAAAGCTGGCAACAGAAAAACTGTAACCAATTCTTTTGATGAAAAGGATTGTAAAAGGTACTGATACGAAAAACTGTTTTCCTTTGCCTATTTTTTTTTTTCTTATTGCTAGTTTTACTTGATAAATTTCCTCGAGTAAAAATCATCTCTGTTAATTTTTTTTTTACGATTAGGCAATGCTGGTTTGAGTTTGAAGCTACCTATGAATACACAAAGAAATGTTATGATATCGATATACATGTGTGGGGCTTATACGAACCTCGTTAAATATATTTGTGGAATATTGAATACGGATATCTGCCAAGTTGTTTTGTTTTTCCGAATGCAAAGTATGGATTTAGAAACCTTTAGATTTGCACTTCTCCGCTTATCAATTCAATGAATGTACGAATGTGTTGATCGCCTGCCAATCATTTCGGAATGAATGTGGGATTAACTCAGTTCTCTGCTGAAGAAAGTGTGTGGGGACTGCTAATGAGTTTTTGTAATGTGTAACTTAAACCTGTTGTTGTTTTGTTCCAAATATTACATTTAAAAATGTCGGTATTGTTGTTTGTTTACAAAATTGAACGTTTTGATACCATATAGTATATACGAATATATCTGTTATATAACAGTATAAATACTCGTATAATAATAATATATATGTATGTACGACTGTATATGTATTGCGGCCTTTGACTTATAGAATAATACGTTATTTTTCAGGGTGTGATAAAACCGAATTGGAAATATAGATTAATGAAATTGTACAAATCCAATTTTTGGAAAGACTTAAGATGTTAAACGATTCACGATAGTATTTAATTAAAATTCTACAAAATAGTTACAAATTGACGGATTAAAAGACGTATATTTTGCAATCATCCTAGGTATACTGCTTTGTAAGACGTTAACAAAAAAATAGCTTCTAACTCTGCGTCCGTTTACATATTAGAAGAAGTTTTAAAGTTATAATCTGTTATGTAGTTAGCAAGTAGTTCAAATATTTGTAGTGCAGTTTCTATCTGCCGTGAGCAAGTTCCAATGCTACGTTTTTCACTGTAATTAATAGTTCATATTGCACTTGTCTACAATCCGGTAATTTATTGAGCTGGTCTTATCTTTTCTACATTCGAAAAGAGCTCGATATAGGAACTTGTTTAAAACTGGCGTTTAAAGCTAAATTTGTTCTAGATTAACTGGAATGGCAGTGAACTAGTAATTCAGTCTTGAAGTTATACGATAGTACAGTGCTTACAACTTACTCCGTTCTAGTGTTCTAGTCAATTGTTTTATTCAAGTGTCAATTTTAGTTTTCAGTTAACGAAACCAGTTACTTAAGTGGTAATTAGTTCAGATCATAGATCAGTCATATCACATGTATATAACAGTATCACGAAATAATTGACCTAATGTTGGAAGAAGTGAGCTGCCTGAGAAACTCCGTAAAGCAGACGTTTTTTATTAGCAATAAAAAGAGCGCCAAAAACATGTAATTATTAAAAAATAATCGTAGTGTTTCCTTCATTCTTTCTGGTAAAAATGATTCAAAGATTTTAGTGTTTTGATAACATTTAGTAAAAGCGTTCAAAAAGTTGGGTGGCAATATTATTTTCCTTTTCTAAAACATGGTAAATATACAATTAGTGATATTTAATATTCAAATAGTTTATAAACATATAGAATAAGACGATAATAATTGTCTTAAATATTTTCCCAAATTCTTAGAGGTAAAAGTTTTGCCCGTACGAATTTTTAAATTCTTCAACACCTGACTGACATTTTACTCTCTCTTTGTTAAAAAAATCTATTTTTTTGGGGATTGTAATTAAACTAATTGTTTTGAAATTATATAATTAATATCTCTATTATTTTATTTCAGTCGCCAAAGTGGCCCAGGAACAAATTGCTCCTTTCGTTAAGAAAATGGACGAACAGCACAAATTTGAGCCCTCCGTTGTGCAGGCAATGTTCGATAATGGCTTCATGGGAATCGAAATTGATACAGAATTGGGCGGCAGTGGTTGCAATTTCTTGACTACAATATTGACAGTTGAAGAAATATCCAAAGTGGATCCTGCTGTTGCTGCTTTGGTTGATATTCACAACACATTGGTCAATTCGTTAATCATAAAGGTGGCCAACGAAGAGCAAAAGAAGAAATATTTGCCCAAATTGGCTCAAGAATTCGTAAGCTATTGACAGAAAAATGTCAACCTATGAGTTACTCACTATTATTTACGTTATTATAGCCTGGCAGTTTCGCGTTGACCGAACCCGGCTCCGGCTCTGATGCTTTCTCCTTAAAGACCACCGCCAAGAAGGACGGAAATCACTATGTTCTCAACGGCTCCAAAATGTGGATCTCCAACTCTGATTTGTCTGGAGTATTTTTAGTATTTGCCAATGCCAAACCTGAAGACGGCTACCGTGGTATTACCACCTTCTTCGTTGAACGCGACACCCCCGGTCTGATTATCAACAAGCCTGAAGACAAGTTGGGCATCCGCGCTTCTGGCACCTGCATGTTGACCTTTGACAATGTCCGCATCCCCGAAGAGAATCTGTTGGGTACTTTCGGCCACGGTTATAAGTATGCCGCTGGCTTCCTGAATGAAGGCCGTATCGGCATTGCCGCCCAAATGCTTGGCTTAGCCCAAGGCTGCTTTGATCAAACCATCCCTTATTTATTGGAACGTAAGCAATTCGGTTCCGCCATCTACGACTTCCAGTCTATGCAACACCAAATCAGCACCATTGCTACTGAGATCGAGGCTGCTCGACTATTGACTTATAATGCCGCTCGTATGGTAGAGCATGGCGTACCCTTCACCAAGGAAGCTGCTATGGCCAAATTCTACGCCTCAGAAGTAGCTCAACGAGCCACCATCAAGTGCATTGATTGGATGGGTGGTGTTGGCTTCACTCGCGACTTCCCTCAAGAGAAATTCTACCGGGATGTTAAGATCGGCGCCATCTACGAAGGCACCACTAACATGCAGCTCAGCACCATTGCCAAGCTGATCAAGAAGGACTACTCGTCCTAAACAAGTGGCCGTGGGCCCTACAGTGATCGTGACTGTAAATACTAGGAACTAGTTTTCAAAAGACGCCCAGAAATACTTTTATCGTAATCGTAACAGATACCAACAGTGCATTTATTAGGGATTCCGAACCGATTTGCTGTTAGAAACAGTAGCTCAGACCGCGATCTCTTTATTTTTCCTTATAAGATTTTGTACTAATTACTGATAACTTTCTGTATTATATACATAAAGTGAATAACAAATCAAATTATACAAATTAACTACATGTTATCAGTCACTGTCTGCTCTCCGTGGTCGTCGTAAAGGCGGCCAGCAGTATATTCACTACTGTGATCAGGAAGACTCCACCTAAAATGAATTCGTTGCAGCGCTTGCTGCGGCACCTGCGGTAGCGGCGCTAGAAAATTTAGTGAGTATTAACATCAAGCGTAAAAAACATTATTTCAATTTACCTTAAAGATCAGGGCGATGCCCACCGTGATCTGCATTATCAAGGACACGGCCACCATGGTCAGACTAATGTAGTAGGTCGACGCCTCGTGGTTATAGGTTATCAAAAATCTCAGCTGATTTGCATTGGCCGACAAGAGGGCTATGTCCATAAGACCTTCAGCCACGTTTTTGTTGCCTGCATAGCTGTTGACACGATTGGAATCCTCCACAAAAACTTTACATGATCTTTGTAGATTTTCAACACTCTTGTCTACCGTAGAGTTTTTAGCGTTCTTTTGTCCAGTGTCGTGGTTGCAACAGTTTTCAATGTCATCATTAGAAAGACCGTTATTCTTCATCGATTGAGCAGATGATAAAGAAGATGCAGCGGAATCGACATTTTGTACATCCAAAATTGTAGCCATTTTTGTGAAATACAGTGATTTTAGCTCGATTGTGTATGAATTGTAAACAATGTAAAAACGTTTTGTTTTGGAAATCAGAATAAGTTTCTTTCATTGCTGATTTTGCTTTTTTCTGTGGTTTTTGTATAAAGAGGGGACATTGTGGTTAGAAAAATAGATAATGAAAATTTCACTGCCATTAAATTCCCAGAAGGCAGAAAGAGAACAATCTGGCAACAGTGTCTCAGGGATTGGCTCGGGTTAATTTGGGTTGAGTTGAATAAATGAGTGATTGGGGAGCGCCATGGGAAATAGTAAGATTTCGAGTTTGTTCATAAACCCAAATTCTTAAAAGTCTTTCAAAGATAGTTATTTTATACTATTTTGTCAGTATTATTTATTTATTTTCTGTTATATGGAAAACAGAAGAGGCGGCAGTAATAGCGCCACTGCCAGAAAGATTCAGTTTTCAAAAATGTCAGTTTTTCTCATTGGAAAATATTTAAACGGACAAGTAAATATTTTTTGAGTAGAAATGTTGCGTTTTCAATTTCACTAAAAAATGTAAATATACTTCAAAAATATACATAGGTCGGCAGCAAATTTATTTTGTCCTTACAAAAGCGGGTTTCAATACGGGGAATAATTTTAAGAGCATACAGTCGAAAATAGATATGACATTACATCATAATCTGTACTAAGGTGCTCAAGACCCAATTTTTCCGAAAAATCGGTTTTCAATTTCGTCAAAAAAACTGTTTTTTTTTTTTAACTGTGGCTTTCGGTCTCAAAATTCATCTTATTGCCAGTGATTGGAAATCATTGTTTTATTTAGTGCTATAAATATGCATTAGGTATGCACATATGTATGCAAAGAAATTTTATGGTAAAACTTTGGCATGATGTTGCTAAGGTATATGGATGATTCTTCATTAGCCATCTTTATACAAGTCTTCTCTCTTTGAAGCAATTTATAGCATCCAACTTACATTTCAATTCATTTAGTTGTGATAGATGTACCCATTTATAGCTGCGCTAGATTTAGTTTGGAGCCCATGAGGAGCGATGAGGAGCTACTAAGTGATAATGGTGAATTGAAAGAAACATTTTCGGTCATACAGAAGGTGACATACATGTTTTTTGTTCAAACTTATAATACTTGCCTGAAGCTGTTTTTCAGGCTGCAATTCATGGATTTTGTATACGAATGTCAAATTCAGAAAAAAAATTGTAAAGGAAATGTTTTGACCCTTACTGTGAAGATTGCAATCCTAATGCGCATTTTTGGAGATGAGTTGTTTGCATGTTCTACGAGAACGTACGTTAAAAAAATTTAGTATTAGCTTAGAAATTTGTAGAAATATTTTTAATGGTACTTCCATTTATTGCAAGAAAGGCGATTTTGTATCAAAATTTTGTTAACCACTTTTGTCGGTATTTCGGTTCCAGATTTCAATATCTAATAATAATTTCAGATTGCAAAGTAGAGAGCAACGATTGAGGAATACGACTGCGTCGGTTGAGTAATTGTTGTTCCATATAAGTCGAAAAACTGTATTGATTCATTAATTAGGAGTCAATCTTTGTTCTACGTTTACGACAACGCTGGGTTGCTTCGTTAGTTTGGTCTTTAGACCAAAATAGATTTTAAGTAGAGCAGTAGGGGCTAACAATTGTTGTATCTTTATGGCAATTCTACTTTATATTTTCTATTTTCTACTATTTGTGAACGAACACAGCTAAAAATATG
The DNA here is from genome assembly GCA_019455685.1 of Philornis downsi. NCBI lineage: Eukaryota > Metazoa > Arthropoda > Insecta > Diptera > Muscidae > Philornis > Philornis downsi. The sequence goes on from JAHXMU010000393.1 coordinate 1,049,468, forward strand.
CAACAGTTGTCGCTTCTTATTTCAATTACGGTTATTTGTGGAATAGAAAATATGTAAGAATTGATTTACGATAGCTTTACAAATAAGCTTTCGCCTCGTCAAGTGGCGAAACACTTGTGTTGACGTACAAAAAAAATCTAGATTACGATTCCCATACATATCCTATGTAGCGAGTAGAGGAAACGGCTGTAGCGGTCCCTTTCAAAAAATTTGTTTGCGACAAGTGTAAAAATGCAAATGTTATTGGCCTGTTGCCACAGGGTGAACTAAAAATATTGACAGCATACTTTGAGGCTGTGAGGTGTTGCCGTTAGACTTTTGTATTTGTAACAAATGCAATTATTGTTGGCATGAAAAATGAATAAGAATTATGCATTGGCTACATTGGTTCTTATTAGTTCTGAGAACTTTAAGATCTAGTTTTGAAATTAAAAATAGTGTCAGTTAAATGTGTGTTGGATTGAGCTTTATTGCTCAAACATTGAGTTTTCCGAATTCTCTTGGTAACCAACACATATATGTATGTATGTATATTCTTATCAAATACGAGTGTTCTCCATAGTTTGACAGTTACAATACCATTTTAATTTTTGTTTATACTCTGCACGCCAACTGGAAGTACAAAGTTAGTGGTTGTATATTAACAATATGACATTTGCACCGGCAAATTGTTTACGACTCTCTTTGTATGGTGGATAAATAAGAAATGCGTAAGGAAGAGAGACAACAGGAGAACAAAAGTTTTGAAGAGAGTGTGTTCCTTGGCAGCAACCACACTTTGTTTGATTAAACACATGTTTCATTTGTTGGTGTTGATGGAGAGCGTCGGAACGACCATGCGCATCCACCGTTGAGACAGACAGATTTTCTGAGTCTCTTTTTGGCAAGAGGGTTGATGGCTCGGCTTTTAAAAGGTTCTAAACGCCAGACAGTGTTTAGTATAAAGACGTCGTCTCAGCGCTAACGACGTGTTTTTGCAAAACGGTCTGGATTCCCTTTAAGCCTTGTTTGTGGGTTGGAGTTTGAGCACAAGAACCAACGACCGCAGTGTTTGTTTTCTACTCAATTTCTAGTTTTTTGTTCAAACCTTTTGGTTCTTTCACTTGGGTTGTTGTCTTCTTGCTGCTTTATACCACCTCCAAAAAGGAGCTCATTACGATAACGTCAGTGGCTCACCGTCTATTAGTGCGTCTTCTGACGGCGATTGATTTTTCCTCCGGAATGAAAACGAAAACTAAAACGACGATTGTAGTAAAATAAGCTAAAAGAGAAGAAAGAAGAAGAAAGTGCACCGAAACACAAAGAACAACATAAATACAGTAAAGCCAGTAAAAACGAAACGAAAGATATATTGCAAAAAGAAATTATTATCGCGTGTGCTTTTATTATACTCGTAGTCAAAGCTTGGTGAGAAAAAACGCAACACTCTCACGTAAACACATTTATAAAAATATGCTCGAATACAAGCACACACACATGCAGCAGGGCTGGCGTACATGTGAAGGATCGTCTGACCACTTGTCCGTCTGACCAGCACGAAGGCTGTGTCATACGTTAATTGTTGGCTGGTTGTCGCTATTGGCTTGTACGGGATTTCATAGCTTTTGGCCACTAAGCTGCATATTTGCGGACAGTGGAAGTTTTGTTTTCAGGACTCACGTGCTTGAGCTAAACGAACAGCAAACAATTCACATAAACGTACGGCGTCGGCAGCGCCTCCAGCAACTGTGTGCCTGTGTGTATATACTAAAGCACCAATTTTTGGGAGTGTGTGTGCGTGTGTGAGTCGGTGAGGGAATGTCAAACTTAACGTAAACGTATAAGAGAAGAAAAACATACTATTCGGCATAATTATCCTTGAACTAATAAACGCCAGGCAAACAACATTTTTTCACCTCTGACTAACTACCCAGAACAGCCAACGAAACCAAATTCATAAATACGATAAGAACAAACCACATTGTCAACTCAACTTTAATGCTCGCTTAGGAATGGAGAACACATGAAAAAATCAATAAAACACCCCAAAAAAGTATTGACAGCCCCAAAATGAACCAATCCTAAAACAGCAAGAACAACAAATGTAAAGAAATCAATAACGAAACTGCAATCAAATAGTACACTCGTATATTCCAACTTAAAAGCAAAGCTGGCCGCAGCATTGGCGAGATTCCCGGTAAGTTTTCCAAAGTGGACCTGGGCGCGTCCCGTCCCATACGCGCCCGTCTGCTCTATCTGCACGCAGACATTGTGTAACATTACTACGATTTCGTTGTGGGGCCGTTTTCCCGTGTTTCGTACAATTATGCATGTTCTATTACATTTACTCTTTGCAATATTATTTTCTATGCCTTCTGCATAAGGCACGGCTATGGTCGGGTATATTCGACGTGCATTTATTAGCAAATTTGTGTACGAAAAAGGAAAATATCGATTTTGCTACAAAGCAATATATCAGAAAATGGTTGCTCAGGGATGGACAAGACGGCTTTTAAAATAGTACTATTTTACTGTAAAATTCTAGACAAAATATAGTATAATATGGTTGTAGCGTATAATATGGTTGCAAATTATCAAATCGATGTAAAAATACAACATTAGAAGTGGAAGTAAAATGTCATGCTTTGAAATTTGTCTCAGATCTAAGTGTTCCTTTTATAAGGTGTCATAAAATCAAAGAAACCAACATTTCCTTTATTTCCACAATCGGAATCGACAGTTTCAAAAGTAACTATTCCGGCAACTTACTTAACTCATTAGTAGGATATTCAAACTATTGATTACTTGAAAAATAACCGATATGCATTTACCTGGTCTATAGATGTATTCAATGATGTCCTTTTCCAGTAAGCCTTCAATCAGACTGTTAGAAGAATCTAAAAAAAAAAAATAAAATAAAATAAATAAAATCTATTCACAGCAATGCAAAAAGGTTGAAATTATTTATTTCAAAATAAAAATTAAGTATATGCCATACTAAATCCTACCAAAATTTTGGAAACACTTTGGCCGGTCAACTTTTCCTTTTGCTTACGATATAAACACGACTAAATATGGAACTATAAACAGAAACATTGCCTTGAAATTAGGCCACAGTAATATCGACATACCTCCAGAAATGTCAAACTTGATGGACGTAAACGTTTAATATTTACGTGAATGAATTGAAAATGCATATTAGTGCTTACAATGTTGTTGCATTTTTTCGGTCTTGCTTCACATTTGACTCGATTAGACGGATCTGATCTCACGGACTATGCGTTTTATAGCTTACTGATAGCCTGGAATTATCTCCTCAGAGATTTTAACGTGGCGATCTTTTTCGAGAAATAGAGTGTTTGGGCGACTTTCACCGTCAAAGACTGGCGCCTTCAAGCCTTCAGCTTGTGTTCGGTCTTTTCCACATACGAAATACCATATCTTGAACAAAATCTTATGTAATTCTTTGCTCAACAAAATCACACATTGTAAAAATCGCCGAAATAACATCGCCAATTGCGCTTTTGACATGTAGACAGATGTCTGTCACAATCTCTATCCGTATCTGTGTATTTTTGAAATTAAAAACTGGTCTTATTTTTTGACATAACTTTACGTATGGTCATTTGTTGTTTTTTGCTTTATACCATATTGTACGATGGCAAATGTACTCAATCAACAAAGCTACCATCCCCACTTTAATCATTTGTGTAATCATGTGTGTGCATTCCTTTGACTGCGTTCATGAGTGTGCGTGTATATTTATGGCACTATGTTTGTAAAATTGGTAGTGCCCTTTTGTTAGTGTGCGTAGTTTGTGTTAGCTAAGCGTTGTCATACAGATACCTAACTGCATGCCATGCCAAGTGCTTTTCTTCTTGCTTGTTTTCGTAAAAACAGAAAATAAAAACCGTATTGTATTTTCAACAAAAAAAAAAAAAAAAAAAAACAACTGACCCTTATTATGGTCTATCCAATGACCAATCTCGTTGGATGCTGCTATTATTTTTGGCAATTGGGTCGATCAACAAACAGTGGGGAAACTGGAAATGTTCCCAAATGCCGATTTTTCCTACTCCTTCGTGTGATGTCTACGTATTATACAAAGTTTACATTATTGATGGTCTTTTCGCCATTTGAAAATAACGTGATAATCGTATGATTTTTTGACACCCACTCGCTTTAGATGTCATGACATTCCCATGACATGGTGGTTAACGCGACAAGTACGATTTAATCGCAACAATATTCAAATAATTACGACGTGAACCATATGTTTTAATTAGCTGATGAAACGTTTGTGACTATATCCAGCAAATTCATTCTCTAATATTTATATTATACCTTCACCTGAAGAAATGAAGATCTACTTATATCATTTGATACGGCTAATAACGTAATACCCAGAAGGAAGCGTTTAAAGTACTAAGTATCTTTTGACCAAATCAGATTCATAACTTTTTAAGTCGATTGAGGTATGTCCGTCTGTTGGATTGGCTGGCTGGTAGACACGATTACTATCATAAAGCTTTTCGAAACTATCTAAAACATGGCACACCCTAATATAGGCTGATTTTTTAATCGTAGGTTTTTTTAGAAATCGAATAAAACACTCAACACTTTGCATCATATATTAAAATTTTTTATTGGAATCGATAAAGTGGTCTTTGCCATATAATTTTCAAAGATAATTTCATGTAAATGTTGTCCGCGGCTCCGTCTCAAAATCTCCATTCGGCAGGTCCAATTTCTTATCACTTTTTCAAGCATTTCGACCTGTATTCCATGAATAAAACGTGTTATGTTATCCTGTAAGGCTTCAATAGTGTTCGGCTTGTCCACATAGGCTAACGACTTGACATAACCCCACAAGAAATAATCAAGAGGCGTTAAATCGCAAGATCTTGGGGCCATCTCACAGGGCCATATCGAGAGATATGCTGCTCACCAAGTTCATCCCTCAACATATCCATTGTTTCACGAGCAGTGTGGCCTGTTACACCATTCTGATGAAACCACATGTCAACCAAGTTCAACTCAGCCAATTGGGGCAAAAACAAATCCCGTATCATGGTAAACAAATCCCGTTGACGGTAACGTTTCTTCCATGGTCGTCTTTGAAGAAAAATGGACCGATGATGCCACCAGTCCATAGACCACACCAGACTGTCGGTTTTTTCGGGATGCATCGGTAATTCATGTATGGCATGTGGCTGCTCATCACTCCAGATGCAACAGTTTTGCTTGTGTACGTATCCGTTCAGCAAGAAATGCGCCTCATCGCTGAACACAATTTTTCGATAAAACAGCGGATTTTCATTGAAGGCCCATTCACCAAAAATTAGACGTTGGGGTAGGTCATTCGTCATTCCATGATGAAGTGGCAGAGTATACTGTACACTTTTCACTTTGACAGATGACGTTTGGACGCCATTACCAACTACTGCTGCCAACCTGAAAAACTTAAATCCTTAAAAATCACCCTATATTTTGCTGGATCAAAGCTGGGTTATGAACGGGCTACCCACTCTTGTACTTCTCATACAAATTGGCGTTGTTGGCCGCAATGTGATCCAATGTACTGCTTTGTAATGCACAGTAAAATTTGAGTAGATCGGCCGATGTGCCACGTTCTTTAAGGCATCTCCCATGCAAATGATCGTTTTAACCCTTACATTCTTTCTTTAACCTTACATTCTGTAGTATAGTATCAGTCAAATTTGGAACACATCATATATTTTATAAATTTAATTCAAAAACTGAAAATTGACCCACTCCTTCTGGCACCTCCCATACAAATAACCGATTTAACTCAAATGGTACAGGATAAGCTTTTGCTACAGTAGAGTTCGTAGAAATTCAATATTTTCTCTGTAGTTTTTAATTAGTTTGATGCAGTAACCTAGATTTTTGTCCATTGCATCGATTTCTGAAGCTTGATGAAACTTGAGCAAAAGCGATCATGCAACCAAGTTCCTTCTATTACCTCCTATTCGAATGACTCATTTGCCATATTTAATATTTTGGTGTTGCCGTTCTGTTTTAAAAAATGTTCGAAATATATATTTCCAGAAGCGTCAGTGGAGTGGAGTTTTTTTCTGATTTGACTGTAATCGAGTACGAAAATATTCTTACCCAAATGTTTCTCCACACCCAATTGAACAACGAGAAGCCTAAAGCAGACACGATCTGCTTGCGTATGCTAAAGTGAATGAAGTAAAGAATCCTAACTGTTTGAGCTTAGAGGCTGAAATTGTGCATAAATTAGTTACAAAACTATAGGCAATTTTACATTTTTACAAATGAAACAAATTCCCTTGCATGAACAGGATATGGTAGTTATATAGAGGTTTATTTCTGATCACGGATCTTCCATTGTCTGCGATTCTGTTGCTTTTTAGAAGTAAGTTTTTAATGTTTTTCAACGTTGGTCATTCGTTTTGTTGGAGTATCGATTACATATTTCCTAATGTCAACTTATTTTTATGTGTGAAGTTAAGCGAATTTTTCCTGCTTACACTTTTACCGGAAAATGAAGATGAATGAATGAGAAGCAACTTTCTAAAATTTATGTACATCGATCAACTTTAATGTTCATTGAATTCTTTCTTTAAACCACGTATTTTTTTTTTTAAATTGCACAAACAAATTTTCTTGTCGCTTCCCAAATATTTTTTTAACAATATCGTACCAAGAAAAAAAAAACGAATTCCCTTACATCTCATGGATTAGATATAGGAGTAGCTTCTCACATTCACTAAGCTTACACGCATTCTAATTTTAGATTCACTCAACAATATTATACAGTGTTGTCAAATTTCGGAACATATTAATCATTGGATAAAATGCTGCCAAGTTTTTATAAAGGATAATTATCGCAAGTTTGCTTTGTTAAGGGGATGAAACACTGAAACAGGCCAATCTGACTGAATTAAGCATATTTGTGAAGAATTTGGTTAAATTTTCATACCAAACATTTGCAATTTTCTCTCAAATAAAGAAGATCTGTGATATAGAAAATGCTGTTAAAGAACGTCATGTTTTTTAACGAGGAGCTGAAACTTTATGCCAGCTTTGTTTTCATGCATGAAATACATGAATCATATTTATTATATTTTCTACACAACATTTGATTGATTTTAAATACATTAAGATACAAATTGAAATGCAGAACAAATATAAGAAATGTATCAGATATTGTATTTAACTGATTAGAAATTTTACAAGGCAAATGAGGCTGGAAATTTTAAAAATTCTTCCGTTAAATGATTTTAAGAAAAAGGTTTGAATACTTGTCACAAAATTTGCAACCACATAGTTAGATGTGGTTGGCCATCGAGAATACATCAAAGACGTATGTGACAGGTTTCTCCGAAAGATTAAAAAATGTGAAGATATATGACAGACAGAATTATGTATGCATATTTATATATGTCATTTTTATATACGAACATTTATTTGTATATTAGACTCCCTCGAAATGCAATATTGTAAATATGCTTCTTCAAAAATAAAGAATGGCTGTATGTTTTTGTGAACTGACCAACTTTAAAAATATCTCCAAAATCCATTTTTTAGCTGATACATCCTATACTCTACTTGCCTGATATCATAGAAAACTCCAACACTCGGGTTGATTATTAGAATAATTTACAAAATAATTTTTGTGTTTAAGAATTCTTTGGAATCTCCAATCTCTAATGATAAGTTTAACTAAACACAATAGATGTTCCCGTATCCATAGATTTATTAAATAAAAAAATGTAATGCGTGCGAACTGTGAAGGTCATTACCTCCTTTGCGTGGCATAATTTTTTTTAGATTTTTATGACAAAAACGCTTGATTCCTAATTTGTACAGTCAACTTCGGCTTATTAAGGCCCAGGGACGTCTAAAACAGACTTGTTAGTACAGATTTAATTATATAAGAAATCAAAGGAAGTGGAAAATACCTTTCTAATAAATAGAATACAGAATGAAAAACATTTCAAATGTCTAGAACAATTTTAAATATTTCCACAAAGATGGTAATATGCCGAGTATGTTACATGAGGATATCCATATTTCTAGAGCGTTTTTTTCCAAAATGATCTAGTTTACGAAAATAGACGCCTTAAGAGGAATTATTTTGGGAACCGCTTTGAAACAAATCGATCTTTATTTTAACTTATCAAGTATGTTGGTGGGTTAAAAAACTGTTCAACTCTAAAACAGAGAATAGTTTCCCTGGTAGTCAGCCTCAGTTCAAAACAAGTACGTTAATGCATAACGTATATAGTTTAACTGTAAGAATATCAGCACAGCGGATGTACTTTAAATACTGCAATCTAATAGGTTTATGTTACTTTTGGGCTAAAGGGCTTGAAACCATAAGTGATAGGAATCGGATGGTATCAGTCAATTTTCTTATTTTAACGCGATATGGCATTTAGCGCAATCAAGTTTTCGCATATAATACATGGGTCTGATACTAACAGTTTTAGAATCGTGGAACGTATTTCTACTTTATCGTCAACGTTATTAATTTTTAAAAACACAAAGTTGCTCTATTTATAGTAAAATTACTTATTATAGTAATACATATATATATTATTATTATATTATATTATTCTAAAAGATTTGAGAGAATACATGTTTACAGAATAGTGTTGGTTAACATAAACTTATATGGCAATAGATTATATAATCGGTGTAAAAGAAACAAACATAACTTACTATCGTAAACGTAATTCCAGAAACTTCCTGTATACAGATAAGGTGAGAAAGAGATTACATACATGATAGTTGAATATTCTGGGAGTGGTCTTTCTAGAATATACATAATATACATATATATATATGTACATATATATAAGATTAACATTTCAGGATATTAACGATAAATAATTTAATTTTATCAAAAATCTTTCACAATGCTTATTCCATTCTCAGAAATACCTTAAATTAGCATTGATTTGTTTATTTTCAATAAACAACTTATGATCGACGGAATTCACTCACAATGCAATAATTCGATAGAACCGGAGATGGTTGCCTATTTTTGGACTTTATCTTAAAAACATGTAATTAATTACAAGTGTATCATACGTGTATGTTGCTGACTAGTGCAGCTTCCCCCCCAATTTTCACACATGAAGTCAACAGCATAGTACAAACGTCAATTCGGTGCTTGCTTCAGATTAAAATTCACAAAACTTTCCAGTTTCCATTGATCTTTGGTCATGCACAAAAAAAACTTCTTATCGTTTTAAGTGCGACCATACTTTAAACTGATTAGCAGTCAGTGTTTTTTTAGCATTTTGTTTGTGCGTTTAGACGATTCTACATAAATCGCACTAAGTTTTAGTTTCTTTCGCAAACTGAAGGGGAGCACTGCCTCGGGTTTGAATTCAAATAAGTATAAGTACGTAGACCTGCCTAAAATACAACATAAAAGTTTTATAATTTGTGAATTAGTTCAGTGATCGTTATATTGATTCGACAAAAAGGGCGCTATTAAGTTAAAACGTATTCGATTGCAGAACATTACGACTGTCGACTGGCGTGCTTAGTTCAGTATTTGTTTAAATTGTGACAAAAAGTCTTTTAACAATTGAACTTTATAATAATCCTTCAGCATTTAGGTGCTCACTGAGGCACAAATTTAGCCAAAAACCAATGGCTGCTTTGGAGATCCATTTATGGGTTTGACATTGTAATGTCACAAATCCGAACATGTGCGACCGTTTCCATAACCCAAGGTGGGAAAGCAACAACAATATTATTATGGATATTAAAATGTCATTATTTTTTCTATTTATACTACAAATTTTCTTTTTTTTTTTCTTTTACACATAAACCTATCGCCTCCAGGTGTTTAACTTCACATCACTTGGGGACGTGAGCAACTGCTGAGCAGTGAAGGTTTAATAATTTCTAACCCTCTTCTCATTGAGTCGTGATAATTTGAAGTGGAATCCATTAGGATATAAAGTGGGAGCCCACTAAGGTATACGATTAAATAAATTATATATGTATAAATAATTCGGTGTTATAATACTTTTATGAAATGCTGCTGTAAATCGGGCTTTAAAAAAATCTAGTCAAATCTTTGCCCATTTTAACAGTAGGAAGACTGTTTGCTGTATTTTCTGCAAAGAAAATGACAGCGAAAGTGGAAAAAAACTGCGGTCATAAAGAAGTTTGGGTAGTATTTTGTCCAAAACTACTACTGTTGAAAAGCGCAGATGCTTAAAATAGACAAATGTACAGTTTTAACCAATATCTTAGATCCGTAGCAAATAGTCGGTGCGGTGGCAATGCAACAAACTAAGTAACTGCTCTTAATAATTCAATACATCACAGACTGATTCATTTATAGGCATTTTTCCAAAAATAAAAATAATTTATATACCGTTTAAAAGAACCTTTGTTTATTTTTATATTAATACCCATCACTTTATCATTCATTCCACTTATAACAAAGATCGCATTAAATATATATATTCGTATTGTGGAGAGGCGGAAAAAATGTCTATTATTTTCTATCATTTATTTAGTAATTAAAAGCAATGTTCGACGGTATTATATATAAAGCAGAAAGAACAATTTAAACTCGCGTACCATTGAAGGGGACAGCTCTAATTGTGGGCTCGGTTGTTGCAAAATACGGGTTAAGTTGATACACAAATTGTCAAATCCAACTTTGCCAGATTGTTTTAAGCTATCTGATATGATTTCTGGAAACATTCATTTTAATTACATCCATACAACAGACAGATGAACCAATATGGTTAAGTCAATTCAGAAATTTATTGTGAGTTGATCGCTATACAATCAAAACCACTAAATCTTTACATCATGTACCGCATGTTCTGTAAGATATGCAAATGTACGCCTACGTTACAACTCCTCCAAAATAGCTTTAAAAGCCCCTTTTATAACTTTCAAACCAAATTTCAGCACAGCTCAACGCGCTAAAGAGTTCCGTTTACTTATTTCTTTTTATCCTAAAAACTTCTAAGACTTAAAGCAAGATATGAAAATATAAATATATAAATATATATGTATATAAATATATTATATTTATATATAAAATAAATATTATCGTTTGGGGTACCATACATTTCCCCCTCCTTTTCATTTGTGTTAAAGTGAAAAGAAAGAAAAAAAATTCTGTTGACTGATTTATATTTGAAAAAGTCTTGAATGTCAGGAATGATATTTTTATTGCACACAAAATAAATGCCATTTTCATAGAGATATTATAAAATGTGGAAACAATTAATATTTTCGGAGCAATATAATAAGAATAATAGAATCAATTATACTAGGCAACTAGGACATAGGCAAATGGAAGAAGTCCACGAGGGTTTAACGTGAGTCTCGCCGTGAAGGCCTTTCCCACGCTGTGCGATACACTGGGCATATTACAATGCGATTGCCAACGCCCCCCTGGGATAGCCAAGTAAAAACTTGGGCTATCTAGGAAAAGGGGCTGACAATTGTGGTATTAACACATATTGTCAAACCTTTCATAGGCAAATGGAAGAACATATTTTGGCTGGCAGTATGATACTTATTATATGAATCTCGAACACCTATACACGAATATGATATGAAAAATTTATTTTCATACAAAAAACAAAAACAAAATTAATTTTTAAAACTGTTGAAAATGCCAAAAAATTTCAAAAATTGCGATGATCTTGCCATACTTTTGCTAATTGCTCATAGAGCACTTAATCGATTGCAAAACAATTTTACGTTATTGCTCTTAATATTATTACCTTGCACCAAATTGGGAAAGCTTTTGTAAAAATTGTGTGGAAAAATCGGAAAATTACCAAAAAAAAATGTACCAAAAATGTTTGTAAAAAAAACGTTTTAGCGACATTTTCCCATATTGATGCAATCAATATAAGGAAAAATTAGTAACAACCTCTAATAAAAGAAATACTGTCGCCTAGTATTATCAATGCCAAATCACACATACACTTGTCTAAATTCTGTGCACATAAACAAATGTTCACGTCACGTCAAAATTTCTAAATAATTCATGAACAATGATGGCAGAATTGGCATGTCATGTTCAAAGTTTGATTGTAGAAGAACTGTTGTTAAGTCAAGTAAATTTCATAGAAAAAATTTGTCATATTTTTCAGAATTGAAAAATTGAAGCAATAGTATGGTTGGCCTGTTCGCAAATTATTACTTTCTGAAAATACGATTAGTAAAACGTATCAAAATAGCTCATTTTTAGTAGTAGTGTAGTGTAATTTAGAGCGATTAGGGCGATGCTGTCTTATCGATTTAAAAGGTGTCTTGCTAGTATATAACGAAAATATGAAAATGGTAAAAAAAATACTGAAAAATACAAATTAATTTCTCCAGCGAAAAGTATAGCTCTTGTACTGGCAAATCTTTTTCCTACTAGACTAATTGATTTAAATTATAATGCTAACATTTTACTTGCCTGTGACTAATCGTATACGATATTTTATAATAATAATAAATAACAAAATAGCTCTCGTGATTTTGTCTCTATCCTTTAATTAGACGCATAGATGAACGAACCAAACAATGGACATACTTAAATCGAATCGAAATATGCATATTTCTGTAATTCCGAGTTTAAGTTGCTACAAACGATATGCAAAATTTATTATACTTCTATTCTTCAGTTAAGACACCTCTGATTCACATTAATCTAGAAGATAAATGGAAAAAAGAAAAGCTGTACTACATTCGATTTGATATAATTGAATATGATGCAAAACTTCTACAACCGACCATAAGTAATGGTTAGAGTTTAAGCCGAATAGGTGTATGCTAATTGCAAATAAATGAATACTATAGACTGAACTATGAAAAGACATGATAATGTCTAACGTTTATGTATACCAAGTAATAAGAAATGTTAAAACTATATTACGAGTATACATAAATATTGCGTACGGAAGCGGCAACTTATCATACCACTGCTTTGATTTTATCAAAGGCAACACCTAATTAGCATTCCCAGCATGTCATACCTTACACGAATCAATTTTCAATATTAATTCTACAAATGCTCACTATTTGTTTCCATTTTCTTTTTTTGCTTAATCATTTCAGATTTGTTAAGTAACGTATATAGAGCGTAAAATACTTTTGTGATAAGCATTGCTACACATACTCGTACATACTCAGGAACTTCGTTAAACATCATCATAATCGACACACTCTTAATCTATAAGATTTCAAAAATTTGAATATTTGGCCACCAGACGATAACAACATCAGGAGAGGGCCAACGACAACCGCAAGGAATTGAAATCCTTGTTAATTCAACAACGGCGCTTGCAGCAGCTCCACTACCACCAAGTACATTAACATCGGCAAACGCTATCATCACATGTCGCCGGAAAAGTCAATTTGGGCCTATGTCAATCATTTCATAATGAGCAATATTTCATATTTGTGTAAGTGAATTGACGGGCAGATGCTCTTCATGGGCTATGGGCCAAAAGGCTTTCTTTTACGATTCTAAAGTTGAACTTTTGCCTTTCCAGTTGATGAAATCGATGGATATCTTTATTATTTTGGAGGGACCGCTGGTGTGCTAACGCTCACTGGTATAGCGGCGGCATCAGCGTATTATTTTGCATCCCGGCCCATACCAGAAAAACCGTTAGTGCCTCTGGAAAATCAATCACCCATATTGGAAGTGAGTAAAGGAACAATATTGCAACAATTGTGGTATTTCAATTAGTTTATTCTATTTGAACTTCTCCAGTCTTTCTCCATAAAATGAATTACTCAATTGGTTAGTCAAATAAACGAACAACTATTTGAGTCTGTTTGTGTACTTTGAACAGAACTTTTGCTTTTACCGAGTAGGATTTCCGTAAAACTACTTTATTAATTGACGAAAACTTTCACTCGTTTTATAAAAGTGTTATTTCCAATACTTTCGTTTACAGTCGATTCGCTCATATATCGTTTTGAACATTTTATGGAAACAGGCTGTTAATTAGTTTAAATTTTCGTATAAAGAAAAATCACGTCATATGATTTGCTTTAAGGAAATTTTTAAAAGTGTAGAAAATGCGCAGTGAACAAGAATAATCAAAATCATTTTTATTAGTTAGTTTTTTTGTTTTAATGTATTTTTCCAACATTACATTAAATTTCTTGATGAAAATGAAACCTGTTTTAACTAAGATAGAATGCATGTTCTCATGTGAACAAAAATAGTATAGAAAAACCCATAAAATTTTAAACGTATAATTATCAAATATGGTTATCACAAACGAAATTTATACTTTTAACACAGAAGAGGTATAACAACGTTGGTTGGCAGGGTAGTATCCCGAATGGTTTCTACATCCATTCTACTCTCTTACACTTTTAAATACTTTCCAATTTACGTGTTTAATGCAGAAGAAGTATAAATAAAGTCGGTAGTAGGTTAGAATTTCGAGTGGAAAGATTGAAACAAGCGACATTTTTTATAGGAAATACAAAAGTGTGCAAAACTTGATTAAAGGGGTCGTATGGGTTAAAGTTTAAGTTGAAAATTTTAACTTAAAGGATAAATAAAACCTATTTCACTATGAGAGTGGGGTAAATGAAATTAACTTTATGCTAGTCTTCTCAACCACATTTTTTAATTAATTTTTGGCTATTTAGAAAAATTATAAAATGACCAAATGTCACGCAGAATTCAGTTAGCAATCTGTGAGAAATTCTATGTCAATACGGAAGGATTCTCAGATTTTTCTAAAGGAGGCCTGATTACTTACGTCAAATTGAATTTTAATTTTCAAGTTTTTCCAATTTCGGACGGAAATCTGACAGATTATACGAAAATATTAAAAATGTCCTATTCATTGTTTAACTTTTTCTTTTCTCCCTATACCGCATCCAATTATTTATATATTTCTTTAGGTTGCTTTGTAGTAAGGCACGCTGCCAAAAATGTTTGGTTAAAATTGTGAATATTCGAAATTTTTTATTTAAAGGAAGAACTTCATAGAAAATACAATGGCCTTATTATTCAAGGTCCGATAATGATAAAGCAGTTTCATTAAAGCATGTAATGGTAAGCTGGTATTATAGACAGGAGCATATCATTTGTAAGATAGCTGCTACTTCAAAATAGTACAACTATGGTTAATAGTGGATACAACATCAAGCGCATGCTGTAAATAAGTTTTTTCTAGTACGAAAAAACGATAAAGACATAAAAAAAAGTAGAATAAAATAAAATAACTCTCCCAGACAATGCGCAGACTAAATCTTATGAAACTTAAAGCGTTAATATTTTTACACATTTCACAATTCTATCTTAAACATTTTAAGAAATTTTGATTAAAACCAACAGTGCGGTCCGTTAGGTAGAGATTGTTACCGTTATTGAAAGGAACATAATTTATTCGAATAATATAGGGTTGTATCCATAATAATGATTGTGACACAAATTCTTATGAAGAAGTTTGCTTTAAAATTAGTTTGCCAGATTCTGATATTTTAGAATTATTTATTATTTCGATTCTTCTGAAATCGTTTGTTTACTTTTAATAAAATTGATAAAGTATGTGTAAATATTTCCTGATTATTTAAGCAATTACGAGGTTTATGAAAGTTGTTGATTCACTTATTGAATAAAAAATTTATAGAACTTAATTACCCTATTTCATTTGCAGGCCATCAATAAACTTATCAGTTTATACAATTTTCATAATGTTATCATTCTATTATTTATTTATATGGTACACATATATCGCTAAACATACAGACGTACATATACAGGGTGGTGCCATATTAATAGCTTTTAGCACTAAGTAATCACCCTATTGGATGACGTTTGACGTTTATCAAGAAAACAGTTTCGTAAACAAATCGTGGAGGGACTTTCTAATAGTATGACTCTTTTTGCGACTGATTGTGGCACGGTTGTTGCGGTGTATGATCTTGGACTAGAGTCTCGATACAATTATCCATTTTTGTTTTTTGAGATACGATCACCTTGATATACAAACGAAAACTTCGAGTAATCGATTAATTGGCAAGTTTGTTAAAAACTACCTAAACTGAAGTTCGAAATAGTTAAATAGTATGACTCTTTCAATATAAAACTAGAAATGCAAGTAAGCTCAGTGAATCTCATATTCATATGTGAGAAGCTCTCAAATATTTTTTTGTAAATATAAAAATAATTCCAGTTACTCACAATATTTTTTGTTTGCAACTTCAGAGAAAATTCCTACTAAGAAAATTATATATCTTTCAATAGGAGCTTTAGCGCTTTGTGGATTCAAGCCTCACATTAAGCCACAATTCGAGTAGTTTTCTTTTAGAGCGGACGCAGTCTATAACTAGTTTATAGATATAAAATTCAGTTTTTAAATAATCGTGAGGAAAGAAGTCTGGACTAGTCAAATCAGGCAATAGGCTGATTGTTTTGTGCCACCCTGTATACGTTAAAATCCGAAATGACGTAGTGATTATTGACCACCAGATAGATCAACGCGACCAGTGTGTACGAGTAATTCACTAATAAACACATTGTTGCATCCATCATGCCACGCCTCAGTTATTTCAAATTCTATTATATGTAAACGTAATTTTTTGTTGCAGGTCCCGTGTAAGACGTTTTGTTTCAATTTTGTTTTACATTTTTTCTTATAAAGCTGATATTTGCTTTATTTTTGTTATTCTTTAGACGAATGCAAAGGCCAAATATTGCAAAATATTTAATTTTATGTTTGATCAGATATCATATGAATTTCATTTTAAGGAAATTGAAGACACGAAATTAAACAAATTCGACCACCCACTATCGGACCCAAATTTCGATGATATTATGTTTATTATACTCAATTATTCAAACTGATTTCTTTGTACAAGCATACATATCTGCGTTTATAGAGAGACAAACAAGTCGTGAGGAGACGAACGATGAAAAAGTTGTTGAACAACCACAAGAATTTTGAAAAATTATGAATGAATTCTTCAAACCACATACTCGTACACATATCGTCATGAATCATGTAAAATCTGTTCAGTCTGTTATAATGTTTCCTAGTGTTAAATGAAACATCCATCTTTACGTATTCAATGTAGGTACATGTTTGCTTGACTGCACTCAGTTGTGGTTTCTGCACCGCTGAGAAGTGAACACTTCAGCGTTTGCATTTTCCCTGGGGCTATTTTTATACGCCCCGAGACATCCATTCATTTAAAGTGGAATTCGAAAACGACAATTAATTGTTATGTTATGGTTTACACGACCTACAGCATCAAGTCATGTGCTAACACCGCCAGAACCACTGCAGAAGATCCATTCACTTTGCTTGAAAATATTCGCTCCCTCTCTCGCTCTGTGTCATCTCTCAATGGGTTATCACGTCATGTGGCCAAAACATCAAAATCACTATCTCGTGAGTCAATAGATGTCAACGAATTTTTTTATACGAGCCTGAGTAAACTATAAACACCCTAACTTAGGCGAAAGAGGCATTAGATTGGTTGATTGGACAATATTTAGGGTTATTATATCTGAGCTTACAACACAAAACGACATAGCTGCAACTTTTTTGCGGTTTGAGCTATTAAGTGTTTTTCAAAAAATCGCTATTATGGAAATCTGTTGTAACTTTCGAAATATGCGAAATTTTGAGATCGCGCTTAGGCAACAATATCTGCCTTAGGGACAATAACAAAAATGTGCTCTTACTAACATCAACAATTAGAAGTACGAGTATTACGTAACTTATCAAAAGTCGCTGTTTTGAAAAACTGTTATAACTTGAGAACTACATCGAGTATTAGAATGGGAATTAGGCGTAAATTTGCATTAGAATATGGATAATAACAATAAGGAATAAACTCTTCGTTATCGTAACTTTACTGAAGTTTGGCCACATATTTTAATGAATGAATTTGATATTATTGCAAAAAAAAAAAAAAATAGGAATGAGTTGTTGTTTTTTTACATTCCAAGCATCAAGATTAATAAAAAAAATGTATGTGAGACTGTAAAGCCAGCCGAAAAAACAAAAGTTGTAAAAAAAACGGAACGCTTATTTTTTGTTATAGGGAAAATAGTGGAAGACGGAGGTTGTTGAAGCAAAATACAACGTGAAGCTACGATCACTGTCCTGGTCTTGATATTAAAATTGTTCTGAGGGATTTTAATGGCAATTTGGGAAGATACTCTTACTTCCACAATCGGAAAATTCAGTCTACATAACATACATACCAAGGTATTTGTAAATCAATTTAGACGCTTCTGGTCCATATACGAGAAATTTGATTGTCATGTCATGGCATGTGGTTCATTCTGGAAAATAGTTATAGCCTATTGCAGGAAACTGTCTCTATTAATAGGACAAAATGATTGATTTTCTTTACACAAGAAAAACATAACGTAAGCAGTGATTGGTTATGAAAAATCGCAATATCATGGCAACGCTGCAGGCCATAATGAAGAGAAAAGAGAGACAGATTTTCTTTCTGGACGAAAGAAACGGTGGTGGAAAGAATATATTATCTCTTTATAGGGTTAGAGGTGAAGCCCAAAACATCAATCAAAGTAAAGTTTATGGTAGTTATTGGACACGACTCCTCTCCTGCGCAGACGACGATGGAACCCAGAGTGTGCTGCAATTATAAAGAGAACACTTCTACTATGGCAGCTCGCGTCAAGAAATGCCGCAATTATCTATGACGGCATAGTTTTTGCAGTAGCATCACAGTTTAAGAACAACAAACCTGGCTTAATGAATGCACGCCCGAGTATATTTACCAATTACCGCGTTAACAGACTTTCACCCGCCGTGTAACTGGTGAGAGACTAAAACTTATTCTAACCTGCTTGGGCCCTACCATTAAGGCCTGGTAAATTTATAACTGACCAAATATTCACGCAACGTTAAATCGATCGATCGCCTATCGTTCCACCTTTTCAACGTTGTTGTGAACACGACCGCCTTCTATAAAACCCATAGGTTTTCTCTGTAAGCGACGACAAAACAAATAAATTGGAAAAGTATTGCTTGCAAACAGTTGCAATTATGTAATAAGCAAAGCCCCTCCGCTAGGCCTGTATATTTAATTTTTTCCCCCTAATGCTCTCATCGTTGTGTGCGATAAATCGGTATATTTTAAAACTTTCCCTCGAGTACTCCTCGAATTCTTTCAAAAGCTTGCATAAATGCTCATGACTCTGTCCCACGGAGCAAAGCGGATAAAATCAATGCTTACTGAGAGTATATTTTATTCACGACAAAACTGAGATGAGTAAATACATTTATCGCCACGTGCATATTTACTGCCACACTCACATTCCCAGATTGCTTCATAATGTTTGAGTTGGCTGCACTAACATCATTTATTCTCTCGGTCCACTCTATGTAATCGTATGGCTTAATTAATGTTACCAGTTGCAATTAGTGCATCTTTTTTTATCATCTCCGCTAGGAGATGGTGCTTCATTTGCAATTAAGACATCATCGACAGCTTGTTGGGAAATGAAGCAGCTATCTGTGGTAGCTTCATTTTTTGCAAATGATTATTCCGAGAAACAGAAGGAAAATTATTGCAAAATTATTAATTTGCCATTTTGTTTTCGATAAATTAATGGATCGTTAGAAGTTTTCCGCTCCTTTGCCTTCTTGTTTCATCCGTTGGTTTATTTCATTCTTCTTCTTGGACAACATCGTCCTAGCTAAGTCAGACTTGTTACTTAACTAAACAGAAAATTGTTCGACTTCTCATACCAAAGTAGGATAGCGGAGACAAAAGTCTTGGACAGCGTTTGGTCTTCTTTTTTAGAAGTTTTTCAAAAGTCGCAAGAAGTTTTGAATAAACATAGAATATCGAACAAACAGGATAGCGGCAGGCAGTATAAAATGTGTCAGTGAGACTCAAACCGGTACAAACTGTGTGCAAAGTTTATTTTTCAAAATGCTTCTTTCCTCCAATAGTTGGAGGGTATAAACAAGATAAAAAAAGTTTCCACCTCCACCAAACATACCAGACTAATGATCACCTCTTTTATGTTAAGGATTTCCCCAGTAATTTCGTAAGAAATTCGTGTATCTAATTATTTCTTTGTTTTTTGTCGTCGTTTTGGTCTCTCACCCACTCACACGTCGCTTGTGCTCTTTCTCTCGACCAGACACTTGTGTAGATCATTTCATTGACTCAGAAAAGAATTCATGCACTGTGTCGAGGAAGATCAGCAGCGTCTGGTGTCGAATGTTTTTTTTTTTTTTTTTGATTCAGTACGATTTTGAACGTCTAACGTGTTGCGAATTTTCAAACTGTACGCGGGTCCGTCCAATGGGAAAACGCACAAAATTTTCCCTAAGAAAATAATCAAAGAGATACCACAAGACTTCCCTTAATTGCGATCAGGAAACTAAGACGTCAAATCGTATCACTCTAATCAAAGCTAAACAAATCAAACTAAGTGCATGGAGATCAAATAGATCGAACAGGAATATAAGACAGCCGAAATAGAAAACAAGTTTCTAAATCAAATCCCAAAAAGTGTCGTGCAATATATATATTTGTATTTCTACATACATATATAAAACAATAAGCCAAAAAAAAGCTATTGAATGTGACAGTTTTGCTTTGGTTTGGTTTCGCGTTATTACGTAAAACATAGAAAAAGTGCATTTGCGGTGTAAACGTAATTGATTGTGGCTTTTGCTTTGACTATTTCGCCACGGATTTTCAAAGACAATTTGGATATTTTTACCGACGGCCTAATCACAACTCAAATGCCGAAATGTTCCTTTGAATAGCTCACTATCAGGGTTTTCCATATTTCCCCCGCGACAATTCTGTTTGGATCTAGAAGGAATCGAAGAAAAAGACGTTAAACATCTCCGTGACAAAATCCTTTCAAAGCAAAGAATGTACATTCTATAAAACAAAAGAATATCGCCCGTTTATGCTCAATTTTAATACTTTTTGATGTGTGAATGAGTAAATTTAAATTGTGTGTCATTAAGAAAAGCGCAAAATATAAAGCTAAAAACTTAAAAAATGTGGAATGTGTAGCGAAAAATTATAAAAATATGGACACGATCTAATGTCTGCCATAAACTTTTTTCCTGATTCTGAAAGTTTTTTTTTTTTTTTTTGGTTTGATTTGGTTTCGTTTTTTACAAATGAGTCAGCTTTGAATTGCGCCGCTTCGCCGCATTCGAATCTTCATATTTATGCCACTTTTGTTTTTAATATTTGACAATTATTTGGGGTTTTTGTTGATGTTGTTGTTGATATTATTTTTAATATCTGGGGTACACTTACCATTACTTTATTTTTGAAAACATTTCAACCATTTGGCCACTAATGACAATTTGGTTAAATGACCACCGGATGTAATTAAAAAACGTTTAGGCTGCCTGTTTTTAGCTAGATAAACAATCGAAGCGTCGATTATAATTTGTAGTAGTGGTTTTTGGGCGATTTAATTGGGATTTTAGTCATTTAACGGCCTAAATCTGAATTGTTCCGGCAATTAGTATGTTGTCAACTCTCTTGAACACTTTTTTTCAAAGAAAGTTACAGAATTCCCCCTCAATCCCTAGGCTCTGGAGTAAACGTTTGGCGTGATAATTCACGGCAAAGCGTTGAATGGAATGGGCCTCTATACATATATTTGGATTTCCAAGGACTGTTTTATCTGCTTGCGCAATGGCTTTTGATTCTGTTCAATAGAGGAAGAAAGCTGTAGAAATTGTGCTTTCCGGGAAGCGGATTTGTCCACAAGATGCTTAGTAAATCTGAACTATCAAATGTTTGCGACATTTTGTCTAACTGATTGGTCACAGTAGTCGAATCCATTCCAATAAAATACGTTTTTAAACACATATCGGTTTTAAAGGAAATCGAACTTAATTATAGCTTTAAACATTTTCCTTCTTATTGGCCTGAAGGTGGCAGCTCTATAATGAGATACTAATCAGAAATTTTATAGACCTTGAAAAATATAGTATGTTAGACCGAAATAAGGCTATTAGTAGGATTAGTCCCAAATGTAAAGATTCTACGTTTCATATTAGTTTTGTCTACGAAGCCGAGTTAGGTTCATCTACTGCAGCAATGTTGTAGCTGTCAACGTTTTGTCGTTGCCACATTTAACTTCGCTGTCACTGTCAATCCCAAATTCGCTGATTCTTTAATGCTCGTCGCGCAAGGCGAGCCGATTATGAAAATTACTAGTGTTATTATTTTTCATATCTAAAATTTATATCTAATAGTTATATTACAAATAACACCAAGAACCATAACAGGAAAATGGATTAATAACATCTTTGAAATTAATGGGTACTGTTTATCACCACCCCATTTCCGATTAGAAATGAGGATGGTTCAATTAAAAATGAGAAAATCGTTTAAATTAAGAAAGAATCGATTAAAATCAAGAATTTTCAATTGACATCGAGAAAAGAGCAAGTAAAAATGAGAATTAGAGGAATTTAATATCGAATAATAATTGAAACTAAGATTTTTTATTTAATGTACGATTTTAACTAATTGTATGTAACACGTTCTAGTTAATGTTGGGATATAACCAATTGAAAATATCAATTTTGGAGACTAGTATAAAAATATATTTTCATTTAAGTCGAGATATTATAATGATATTTCACATTTGACGCATTATTTTCGCCACTTTTAGATTTGCGATTTAATATTCAAAGTACTCTTTAGGCCTTCTAAGGTCTGCTTTATGTTCATATAAACGCTAAACTTCTATAATTCCAATGATATTAGCAGGGCAGGGCAGTTTATGCAGCCAATTTATTGATATCTACAATATCAAAAGAAAATTTCAATTTCAATTTCTAAATTTGAATCGACGTTTTCTTAATATGCAGTGGAAACAAGCAATTGGAAATTATATTAAATGGAACTTCTCATTTCTAATTGCCCTTTTCTTAACTTTATTATTTGTTTTTAGAGTTACCATCACTAAATTGTGCCCTTTTCTATTTTTGTGCACTATATCTCAAGAATTATAGCTGGCCCAGTGCAATCATTCGCTTTTCTGAAAAATTTGCAACTAATTTAGCCAAAAACATAGATAGTTACGTAATACGAAATACGTTCTTAACGTTTCCTTAAAATAGAATATTTTACTCAGAAGCTCGAAAAACAATAGTATAAAATTGATATGTCGCCTTGACATTTATTTTTTCAAAAGTTATGCCATGAAATGTATTTCAAAAAAGATCTAGTCGAATATCTACAACTAATATAACCAAACTATTACCGAAAGAGTACAAAATGAAAAAGGAGGTCTTTAATCAATATGATTGTATATATTTATCTTCAATTGCAAAATATTAGATCATTTTGGTCATTATGTCCTGGGACTGAGTTAGAAACAACATTTCTCATGGATGATACAATCAGTCCATTGCTTCTCTGACATTTAGATGGCTTTTTATAGACGGACTTACAAAGGTTCTAGATATACGCTGCTTTCCGTTTGGTCCATATTTTCGAATGAGTAATATGTTGATGTTTTTAGTCAGCTTCAATTTTTAGAATTTTTTGGTAATTGCTGGTGTAGCCACCTCTTTTGAACATGCACTGCGTTCGCAATCCCTAACGTCTATACGAACTCTTTTTAAATCAGCAAATACGAACAAATGTTTCTTTTCAACTGAGAAGAGTCGCCTTTTTTGAGATCGAACGGCATGTTTTTTTCCATCAGATTACAATGTTTATTTTTTCTATTCTATGGTCTAATAAAAGTAGCCACACTTGAAATGATGAGAAATACATAAAAGTTTGACAGGCATCACCAGGATGTAAAAATATCGTCTTTTGTTTAGAGACAACAACTGTGTGTTTATCTCGGGACTTGGTGACTGAAATGTAACACTTACGCACAGACTAAATATTGTTCATTGGTTGATGAACTTTTGGCCTGGAACTTCCAATGCGATTGAATAATATTATTAGGTTGGTTATGTGTTAATATGTCTTAGATTAGTTGTGCATCAATACATCAGGAATGGATAAAAGTCGGTTTAGTTCTTTCGCTTTTCGTTATTCGCGCCAGATTCGTAATTTTTTCACAGTGCCTAAACAGTCGATATGACGACAATAAACGGCTGTCGCAGTGAAAAGAAACAGAAGTCCATTTGCCGACAGATGACAGATGAGCTCATAAAGCTTTCCATGCCAGTGTGATAGATAATGTTAATAATCCTAAATATTTTAATAGTTTAATTGAGTTTTTCCATATCCCATTTTGATAACAATAACATTGAACTTTGTTGGCGAGGCCATTGCTGTTAACAAAAATCCATTGTGGTTCTATAAATAACCGACTAAGATATTCATGTAAAAGAGGGGCCGGTCTCAGATTATTGTGTATGAGGGTTCATTCGTTAACCTTGAATTTCAGCCAAGAGAGTGAGAGTGACATAGGGAAACGAAATACTAGATATGAAATGTTATGTTTAAATTCACAGGAGAAAATTATCATTATCACCTAAAAACAAAAAGTGGAAATGAAAAGCACGAAAATCCCAAATATTTTCACAACTAAATGACGTCAAAGTTTAAAAATGAGC
Source organism: Philornis downsi (assembly GCA_019455685.1). NCBI lineage: Eukaryota > Metazoa > Arthropoda > Insecta > Diptera > Muscidae > Philornis > Philornis downsi. Next base: position 1,074,022 of record JAHXMU010000393.1, read on the forward strand.
AAAAAATAGACATTTTCTTTGCGATGATAAGAAGTCATAAGATTTTCAAAAATAATTTATTGTGTTTTGCCATTATATGATTGTTCTATCCTCCATTTGTGTTTATAAGTGCTATTTACTAAATCTGTATGGGAGAGCGTAAAATATCTTTTATAAATAACTAATATTTGGGATCGACATTGTATAAACAACCACAATTGGACACAAAATCATCTGTTGTGCTTAAATGTAGCTCTTTGAATTTCCCACGAATTTCAGCTTCTCAAGGAGTTCCCCGCAGTGGTTGATTTAGATCACTGGGAATTTAATGCATGCACATTTGCAAATTGGCAGCACGAAACAAACAATTTACTAATTTATTAATTATGGCAATTTAGAAATTTAAAAGAATCTATTCGGAATATTTTCGCCACTTTCACAAATAAGCAACATGTGCAAGTGAATACCTACCACCCCCGTGAGTGTGAATGAGACAGATATAAACAAAACTGAACATAAACAAGCAGTAACACAGAGCGAAGTAAACTACCATTCCCCCCGGTGCAAAAGAAGGGAATTTAACCAAGATTCAACAGCTCCATTTAGTAATAAGTCGAAAGTATCGCACCCGTGTGGTTGTGTGTATGTCTAAGTGTTTGTGAGTAAGTGCCATCGATACGAGAGAGCCCCAAAATGTCCTGTTGCGGCCAAATCACTACAATACGTTCTCCCATCGACATGTCGGGGCAGAGTGATATTCTAAAGGTAATTCTTAGCTTGTAATCCTGTATAGGTTGTATGAATGTGCTCGTAATAGTAGTTGTGTGTTTAGTTTCGTTTGCTTAGTGAAGTGATGCCTAATTAACAACTCACAACTAATGCGGACTTTTCTTTCTTTTCCAATGGAAAATGGTTTGGTTCTTCTTCTTCTTTTTTCTCATTTCTAGATAAGATATGATCCTCGTCTAGATATAAACCGCAGGGTAGGCCAAAAATCTTTGAATCAAATAAACTAAACACAAAACCCCAGCATTCCTGTTCATGCTCGCATGGATGTTATTCACAAGTTGGCAGGTGTCAGACATGAAGTGTAAAGACGGTGTTAAAAATGGTGTGATATCATTTCCGCAGCCTAGGATATCAAAGAAAATAAAGTTATTTTCAAAATAAGTGTTGCTAAAACTTTTGAAAAACTTATTAATTTTCAAATTAATTAGAAAATAATTGAAGTTTTAGATCAATATGTATTGCATATTGAAGTTAATTTTTTGTAGTTTTTGCCCTTTCAAATTTTAATAATTTGCTATCAATATGGTTGTTAATTTTTAATATTTAGGTTTTGCTATAGGTGCACATATAGCACATTTAATTGCCCAAAATGCACATCATGTCCATGTGTAACTACAGTTTTCTACCAGCCAGCGAAATCTTGATAAAGCTGCCCGAAGTTGTTAAAAATGTTTTAAAAATCCTGGAAAAAAGTTGCCTCTTATCAGTGAAATTTATCAAGACGAATCCTATTTAAACCAATTTTGTCGCATTACGGAAGATTGTCTGATTTCTCATTCGTAATTTTTGCTATGCTGAACCTATAAAGGAAAATATGGCCGATGGGACATCAATTCAATGCATGGAATGCATTGACCTCTGACACGATATACTCGTATTATCTTGGTGGAAGATCCTTTTTATTCTTCGCCAAGTGGGGACGGGTTTTTCTTGATTTCGGCCTTTAAATGTTGCAAAAGTGTAGTGTGATATTCGCTATTCACTGTCTTCTTTTTTTTAATGTAAACGATGAGTAGAATGCCGTGCGCATCCCATCCTTTGCTCCTCCTTTGCGTTTAAATTTCTCCAAACAGCGTCATGAATCCGTAATACGTCGCTGTTTTTGTTTTACTGCAAGCTGTCGCAGTACTCATTTTTCTCTTGGACAAATTCTCATACGAACTAATGATACACTGCCTTTTAATATCCTTGGGATGTCAGCTATCTCTAGGATCGCAGCATTCCGCATTATTAGTATCCATCCGTGCGACCTCATTTAAAATCAGCAAACCATGCAGGAACGGTCGTTCTACGGAGTAGAATTGTACAAATCTAAACTGAGTCTCTACAATACTTTTCCCCCTTTAAAAACAATGTTTAGTCAACACCCAAAATTTGTTGTTTTTCACTGTTAAAAAAAACCAAAGCTTCGTCATGCAAGACAATGTAGCACAAAACACAAATGATCGAAAGAGTGTGCAATTTTGACCGGCATCATTAAAAATCCGGCACTTTCCATAAAAAATATCGACCTTTTGTTAGAGGCGACATTTGCGTGTTATTCTTCAAACAATTTCCAAAAGAATTAAGACAAATTACTCTTCATAATTTGAGATAAGGTTCAATAATTTGAAAAATTAAAATTTTGTAATTATGGTGAAATCGAAGCACCAATAACTTCTGAACATGCGTACTTGATAGTTTAACCAGCGGTTCTGGCGAATCGATGACAAGAATTTAGGTTTAACAGTTTCTGCATACTTTCTTAAAGATCATATATTTTATTCTAATAATTTTTCAACAGAAGCCGGCGCCTGCAACTTCAAAAAAACAACATAAAAAAATTTTGCAACACAAAATTTTCATAACCGAAATCAGTGTGGACCACAGGACCACAGTTATGTAGCGGAATTTATGTCACACCTTTTTGCACACATCCTTTGCAAGCTTTCAAATTCATAATTTCCTCAAAGAATTCGTTACGTTTTCTTACCGACAGCGATTATTTCTTGTTATTGTCAATCACTAAAGCCGCCCACTCAGCATTCGCCTCCCCCCTTCACCACTGCTACATGAGATTCTATCGATCATATTCATTTGCGTGTTTTTGCCACCTTTCCATCTTTGCTGATGATTTATGTCATTCCCTTAATGAATCAATCAATTTCAGAAACATTTCGCTTTAGTTCGAAAACATTTGCATTGTGCGGATTCGCCGAAAGCGTTCCGCGATTTTTGGTGGGGAGGGGGAGGGAGGATTTCATCTGCTTATACTTAATAAAACTGTTTGATCAGTTGGAAATTCAATCAACACTTGTTGAACATTAACGTAATTCAAAAATCAGTCGAAATGCCGGCAGCTGGTAAAAGCTTTTGTTCGCTCCTACGTCACGTGGAATATTGTGCTCTTAGCTGTAATGTTAGACGGAGGCCGGAGTGGACGTAATTCGGGGACGCATAGATTCTGGTCCGATCTAATGGATAAATAGCAATAAAAGTGCCAACGCAAGTGACTAAAAGTATTGCTCATTGGTCGTAAATTAAATATTGAATGCATTTAAAATCTTAAGTGGCTTTTCTTGGGACTCTTCCATCTGATGGCTATAAATCGCCTTCGGGCGTTGGCCGACTACCAAGTGGTTTACATGACAGATTTACGATTAACTTGAGATGACCTCATGGGGCCTTAACGTCGTGGGATGGGAACTATAGTGATTGCCATTGAAACGACACTCATACATACATACTTATGTCGTGCATAATCATAATTTTATCTTTGCACTCATCTTTGTCTGGTTCTCGCATTTCTTTCCTTTTTGGTTGGAATTTCGTTGCAATTTCAGGGTCCTGAACAAATTCACGTCTCTAAATTCTACAAAGAATCCAAAAATGGGAAATTCGTCAGCTATATCACAGAGAATGTGCGCACCTTGTATCAAACATTTCGTGAAGGTGCCTATGCCTCCAACAATGGACCGTGCCTGGGATGGCGTGAGACTTTGTCGTCACCATATCAGGTTAGTATGGAAGAAATATTCTCTAACTACTGGTGATTTATGATAATCTGATCAAAATTTTGCAGTGGATCAACTACGATGAAGCCTTGTTACGTGCCAAAAACTTTGGCTCCGGTATGATATCCTTGGGTGCTCGTCCCAAACAGCTAATCGGCGTCTATTCACAAAATCGTCCAGAATGGATATTGTACGAGCAGGGCTGCTACTGCTATTCGCTTGTAGTGGTGCCCTTATATGACACCCTGGGACCAGATGCCTGTGCTTTTATTATACGTCAGACTGAAATGTCAATTGTAGTAGTCGAAGACGATGCGAAGGCCGTCATGCTGCTGGACAAGGCTCCGCGGGCCCTCAAAATCATCATTGCAGTGAAGCCTGTCAGACAGACGACACTGGACAAGGCCCGCAGCCTTGGCATTCAGATCTTTTCGTTTATAGATGTAGAGAAGCTAGGTGCCAAGAGTAACCATCCGGAAGTGCCACCTGCTACAGAAGATCTCTGCACGGTGTGCTACACCTCCGGTACAACTGGTAATCCCAAGGGTGTCATGCTCACTCACGGCAATATAGTAGCCGGCGTGTGTGCCGTAATACTGCAGATGGGTAAGTAACCTGCCATCTTGTTCTTTTGTGAACCAATTGATATGAAAGTTGCCATGTCTTCAGGTGACCATCGCATCCGTGCTGGCGATGTAATGATCTCGTTCCTGCCGCTGGCTCATATGTTTGAACGCTGCTGTGAGAATGGCATTTACTATGTGGGGGGCTGTGTGGGCTTCTATTCGGGTGACATCAAAGAACTGAACAATGACTTGAAGATGTTGAAGCCCACGGTTATGCCGGCAGTGCCTCGCCTACTAAATCGTGTCTACGACAAAATCCAAAATGATATCGCTGCCTCGTCCATAAAAAGAGCCTTATTTAATATGGCTTTAAAAGCAAAAGAAAAGGAAATATCCAGAGGTATTCTAAGACGCAACGGCTGTTGGGACAAACTGGTATTCAAGAAGGTACACCAAGGTATGTCCATCGCCTTACGCTTGATTCGTTCGCCAGTGAGAGGAAACCACGTTTTACTTTCAGCTTTTGGCGGTAACCTGCGTTTAATGGTGGTTGGTTCTGCACCCTTGGCTGGCAATGTTTTGACATTTATGCGTTGCGCCTTGGGTTGTTTGGTGGTGGAGGGTTATGGCCAAACCGAATGTACCGGAGCTATAACTCTAACGGTGCAAGGTGATTATGTGCCCAATCATGTGGGTCCACCTGTCTCATGTAATGCCGTTAAGGTAAGTTAGAAGGGAACACTCTGTTGTTTGAGACTTTGTTATTCGTAAAGGGAATTAATATTCAAGTATTATATGATTTTTGCTGCACTGGTTTATGGCGGCTCCGGAGGAATTAAATCGTTTGTACAAATCTAAAAGGAGATTGTGCCTGATTTATGGAAACATTTGTTCCGCGTAATGAAAGTATTCAATGTAAGAGATTGTATTTGCGATCCAGTAATGTTAGAATATGCGGCTTTAGAACGCTGATATGGACAAGCGTAAATCAAGAAAGGAACTTGTTAAAAATGTAGAAATATGGAAAGGAGATGTTGGAAGTTCGTATACTCATGCATGCATGCTTAAGAAATTCGCTTATGCATATTTGTTATCTAAATATGACTGTGCTCTGATCAGCCTAATTGAAAAGGTTTGAATACAAGCCTTCTAATAATGTAAGACATTAACTTTTGAATCTTTGACTTTTGAGAAAAAAATTGTGTTACATAACGGACAATGGTTACACGATATTGAATACAAATAGGTCAGTGAAATAGTAGCTTAAAGCTTTTAAGTTAATATTCCACTGCTATAATCAAAAGACTGGCCGCTTGTCGAGTTTACTGTAGAAGATTTGTCGTACTGGAACGTTTTGGCCCACCACACAATATAACCTAATCAACGCAATCGATATATTTTGATGAACTTGATTATACAGCTCGAGTTCACGAATGACAAGTGGGAGAGCTTCTAATATTCAATGACGCCACGCCTTCTATTTTCAGACTCAGTCAACGGTCTGAGAAGCATTTACTAACCTTGTCGATTACTAGTCCGGCCACGATGTGCCTGACCGCCGCTCAAATAATGATAGATTGGTTTTTAGATACAGTTAAATTTTCGTTCGTCGAAAGGAGCTTTGCATTAAATCGATTGACGTTATTTATTGACACTATTTATTTTGTTGACGATAGAGCGAGGCTAGATGAAGTATCTGCCATCTTAAAGACATAGTTGCCAACGTTCACGTAGCACCCAAGCAAACAATCTCTTTGTTCGTCGACATAAAAAATTGGTTTTATACTTGTTTACCGTCAAATCCACTTTCGATGACTCTGTCTCAATATTTGAGTAGGCTGCAGTATAATCATGCAAGTTTTAGCCAATGATGTATAATCATCACAGTTCGCAAGTACATACGAATTGCAAATCAGACTTGTGTCTTTCATATAAAAGATTCGGCAGGATCTTATACGTGACGTGTATATTAATGATATTGCAACAGTTGGTTTACGTAGCTGGATAGCCTTCTTAATATGCCTTTCCATCATCTACCTTCCTATTATAAAGTAAATTAAAGTGGTATTTTCGGTTAAGAAATTTGTTGTTAATTCTTTTTGGCGAAGATTCAAGTTTTGGTCTGTTTTTCTTTTGCAAACACGTCAGGCAAGTGCAGACTTTGCTAGTTTTCGAAATATATGTACTGTATATATATGTATATATATATAAGTATATATATGTCGTTATATTTGCTTGTATTCAACAGCCAATTTTGTGAAATTTTGGAGCAGTACAATGGCTACATTTATTTATTTATTGTACTTCACATCATTTGTTTCGGCGGCGGTCACATCAGATATGTGTATAGGTATAGTATAGCGCATACGAGTACATATAACATGTTGAACCAAAGCAATTCGCGGTTTTCATAGGGAACATCTCTTGAGAAATATAAGGGAGGGATTTGCTGTCTTTGTTGTTTGTTATTTTTGAATTAAGAATAAGTATTGAATTTAGAATTTTTCTTAACAGCTGGTTGATGTACCGGAAATGGAATACTATGCCAATCAAAATACAGGCGAAGTTTGCGTTCGAGGTTCCAATGTGTTCCATGGGTAAATGTAATGTGAGCGCTAATGGCTTTATGAAATTTACGTTTGGGTGTTCGTTCAATTACAGTTACTACAAGGATCCTGAGAAAACTGCCGAAGCCATTGACCCCGAGGGTTGGCATCATACGGGCGATGTGGGCATGTGGCTACCCAATGGCACTTTGCGGATCATTGATCGACGTAAGCATATCTTCAAGTTGAGTCAAGGCGAATACATTGTACCCGAAAAAATTGAAAATATTTATACATTAAGCCAGTACGTAAACCAAGTTTTCGTCTATGGTGAGAGTCTAAAGGTGAGTTTGAAAAGATTGAAATTCCGAGGGATACACATGTAGTTTCGTGCCATAGAAAACCTTACAGGAATACCAAAGACAGTTCATCGATTAGTTAATATCTCATTTCTAATTATTATAATTAAAGAAATTGCGACATTACGATCAATTGACTTGATTAGCGAATTGCACGATTACCTGTGTGTTCCATCCTCTCTACGACCTTTATTTGAACTACGGACGGCACTATTGAAGCTGTAGCTGCTAACATAGTACTGAACATTGTCTAATTGCCACTCTTTTCTGTCACCATATACACTATTCCTATTCTTAGTTTAAGTCTTTGCCCAAAATTTTGAAATAGGAAAGAGTTTGTTAAAGGCGTGAAGCTAAGGATCACATTTTCACAAGCTGCTGGAGCCTATAGGTTGTACAAATTTTCACTCGGTTCCTTAAATTGCAGATTAATTTAATTATTCATATTATATTTTTATACACAATTCAGTGTTTGTTCCTACAGTACATGATCCTATACTCCTGTCAGACATACACACGGACGGAGATGGCTCAGCGCTCCTGAAAGGTTCTGAAAGGAATACCATCTTTAAGCGCCCTCTACGTATTACAGTTTTTCTCATATCAAATAACGTATCATACATGCATATATATGAAGATAAAAGAACAAATAAAATCGACAATGATTCCATCTCTATTTAAGTAGTTGAGTAGTGGAGAAGTCTAATATGTGATGGAGGCGTGCGCGATTACTTTTCGGCTTTCCGTTTAAGGTTTAAATGAATAATCGAGAAGTTCTTTTAATAGTCTGCATTGCATTATGTCGCTACCTATGTCCTAAAATTTTGTATCCAACATTTCTTTCCAATTTCCCTGCCAGAGTTGTATAGTGGCTGTGGTTGTGCCTGATGTGGAAGTCCTCAAACAATGGGCCATGGAAAACGGTGTGCGGGGCACACTCTCAGTGTTGTGTAATAATCCTCAAGTGAAAGAGCTCATTATGACGGACATGCTGAAGTGGGGCAAACAAAGTGGCTTGAAATCTTTTGAACAGGTAAGACGCAGACATGTCTAATATTCAAATGTCATATTCTCTAAAAGGTTTTCTTGAATGCTTGTAAATAGGTCAAAGATATTTACTTACATCCTGATCCATTTTCTGTGCAAAATGGTCTACTGACGCCCACTTTCAAATCGAAACGGCCCCAGTTGAAGAGCTATTTCAAACCCCAGTTGGAGGACATGTACAAGCATTTGGCTTAGTGTGGTTGGCCGTGCCGCCAGACAACTCACCCAATCTAATACGATGGCAACAGCTGTTATCGTTTGTGTAATTGTAGTAATCTCAAGCAACCAAAAACAAATAAGAAAAGCAACTAAACCAAAAAAAAAAAAAAAAAACAAGAACAAAAACAAATTGTCTGCAACACTTTGTATTCTCAATTTCTTAAGAATAATTTCCTTTGACTTTCTTTCTTTTTCTTCAACACGATAAGACTATTAGCTAAAAGTTCTTACATATTACAATATTTGACAGAAGAATATTATTACGATATAACAAAGATACAAACAACAATTTAACATAATTAATTAGATTAGTACCTCTTTTCACACTTGAACAAAACTGTTTACATACTTACAGACATACGTACTTATGTTACATACATGCAAATGTACAAACAAAACTTAATTACAACTATAGAGATACAAAAACATTTTTAATAATACTAAAAGGAAAAAACTCAACACGCATTACACCACACATGCATATATCGTATCGTATGTCGTATATCGTATATCGTAAAAAACGAAAGCAATAATTTCAAGAAACGAAATCATCCACTACATCACAAACCAATTCACATTTAGTTTCAAGTCATTTTAGCAAAAATATATATAAAAAAATAATAATATTAATAGTATTGCAACAGCAACAAGAAAAAAAGAACACAAGAACATAATATTTTGTAGAAATTTCCTAGCGATTAGTTTAAAATTCAAACTTTAAAAAAATTATTACTTAATAGCAGGAGACAACATTGCAGCAGCGGTTCAATTATCGACTAACCTCGAAAACTTCAAAGTTTTTTTTTTAATTGTTTTTTTTAATGGGGCAAAAGAAAGAATATAAAAAAGTTTTTTTTCTTTAAAATTGAAGGAAATTTTTTGACAAAAAAATATTAACTGACACATCACAATTTTGGAGAAAATGTTATTGTAATAAAATGAGCAATGTATAAAGGAAATGGTTAGTGTTATTAACTTAAATTATTTTATTTTTTTAATTATCCTTTGTAGCGCACTTCTTATTTTAATTTACTACAAAATTTACCATGATTTTGCGATTTCTATTTATGTGATTTATTCTAATTTATTTATTTATTATCTCTATTATGTAATTTGGTTTATAGCTCTAATTCTGTTGCTGTTTTAGTTTGTTGACCTTTGTGTTCATTTTGTTTTATAATTTTGATTCTTTTTAATACAAATATACATTACATATATGTATGTATATATGATATAATGAATTAAGAATGTGATGTGTTTAATTTTGTCGTATCGTACTTTCGTTTATGGCACAGGATACAAAGTATTGAGAAACCTTTTGTGAACAGTGGAAATGGAGCCGTATCGACAGACGCAGAACTGTCTGAGCGGTCATACCTACAAATAACATGTCGGCAGTTTCTCAAGATTACGAGACATAAGTGGCCTATTGAAATTGAAATTGAATGTAGATTTCTATAAGAACTAATAAGTTATACAAATATATATGCAGTGCGTGGCACTGAACTTCGGTTTTTTTATTGGGTTTTAAAAAAACAGATTTTCTTTTGGACCTTGTTTGCCCTTAACTCTTCGACGATTACCGTGTTTTTATGAATTGCTATTATGCTTTTGTTGGTTTGCAAGAGTTTTAATTCGCTTAATACTTTGTAAGAAGCAAAGCAGTGCGCAAGTATTGGTCGAAAACGGCGTCACCCGCAAGTCACTGCTCTCAAGTCAAATAACGGTTTTACAGCATTACTAACCGATTACCAACCGACATTCATCGCAGTGTGCACATGGCTAAAGACTGTCGATGTTCTGCTCTTTTTTTAGCAAAGTTTTTAGCAATAGAAGCGCAATTTATCGTATTTTATCACGCGGGAATATTAACACTAGTAGATCTCAATCTATCCAGGCAATAATCTGACCAAGTCTAACGAAATATCGACCTCTCATCAGATTAACTTGTAGCTTGTTAGATCCAATTATATCTGGCATATATGAAATGAGATGATGTTGAATCCGATGAGATCTGTTATATCACGTTGGGCCACAGTTTTTGGATCTAGCTAGACGTAACAAAATTGCATAAAAAGTTCCAAATTATTTGTCAATTGAATGTTGTTAGAATTACCGTAAATTCGATTTTTATTGTGATCGCATTTTTAGCTATTCCAAGGTTGTTCATTATCGTTTGACGCATTTTTTGACTCCATGCATACATATTGTTGCAGACATATTCGGAGACAGGTAGGGAAACGTCCAGATTGTCCATAAATTCCTACGCCATTTATTATTTTATGTTACCTGTCAATTTCGGTTTTTCAAAAATAACTATAATTTCAATTAATATATAGTTGAAATTTCAACATCAAATTATAAGTCACAGATAGAAACAGAGATACTTTGATTAGAACGGAGGCAATTTTCAGACTAAATTAATTATAATTACATCAGCTTAGATTTAATTAGATATTATTAGATTGGATTAGATCTGGGACAAATTTCGAATCAAATTAGATCTAATTGAATACAATTACTTGAGTTCTTATCTAATCTGATTGAAATAGATATAACCATTCTTGTATTTTTTGATATGGTAATAGACCTACTTCCAGGACCAAAGAGATATGTCCCTTTTTTGGAATGGACTGGTTGTTAATTACGAATCTATTTTCCAACTCTTTTGGGGGGAGTAAATGATGTTAGATGTGTAGATGAAGTAATCGTATAATTGATAGGTCGTTAAAGTGTAGACGCCTTTTAACGCGTCTAAGCCAATCGCTGGTCTTCTTACGCTGCATTTTATGGCAAGAATGTCTGCTATAAAAACTTTAGATCCAACTCGATGCAGCATATCTCGTGGGGTTCAGTTTCACATATAACCCGAGATATAATAAAATCAGAAGCTATATATAGTTAGATCTAAGTACATGTATAGCATATCTTGCTAGGGAAAGTGCGATCTATTAGTATGTAAACACTGAACCAGTTTTGACACACAGCTTTGAACCCGCCCTATTGTTTGTACTACCCAATCTTGGTAATCTGTAGGTTGGATAACTGATAATTATGTGAAATATTTGTCCTACCATGTCAACGAATCAATAAAAAATCGGTTCTTAGACCATTCGTTCCATGGATTATCACAGATAACGCAAATATGGACACGTGAATTGTAAGATGCTTTGGCAGTACCACTACCGTTTTGGCAGTTGCTTTATATAACAGTCAATCTTCTCAATATCACTCCGTCAGGAACTCCGTGTGAATGATGGCTTAGTAGAGTAGAGGACAGCTATAGTCAAATTCTATACATTGATCATTTTAATTTGTTAATTTTATTCTCCTTGTATATTCATTTTAACCGTATAGAATTTTAAATGGAGTATAAACTGTAGTTAAATCAAAACTCTCATACGTATTTATAAAGGATTATCATTTGAAGACAACAATAATAATAATAACATCAACAAGAAAAACTCAATTAAAGCTTTACTACAATATAAAACAATAAAATTCAATTATCATAGTAAAACAATCTTTCAAGAATTTGAAATTAAAAACAAAGAGTATTTACTTTATTTGGCGTTAATTTCATTAGGAATTAATAATTAAATGCAAAAAATTGTCCTAACAACAGCATAATAATAAGTTATTGTAAAGTTTAATAATAACAATATAAATAAATAAACAAAACATAAAATTGAAAACAATCAAATGTGTAACAATAATTTAAGCAAATTCAACGTTGAGACGAGAAGGCAATGGGAGAAGAAGTAACGTGGAAGGTTTTCCACGGTAACCAATATTTTACCCGTAGAGAAACCTGTAATAGGAATGAATATATATTGTTTCCTTAATCGAAACTTGGTTGCTATGCCCTTCGTCAAAAAAAGTGGACGGATGCAAAGGTAAACGCACCATCATGTTTTACGGTCCACAAATGGCGTGGCCTTTGATACAAATATGGAGGGGTTCTTTCCTGTATGTTGTTTAACTAAAATCGTCCATTGCTTCAAAATAATGAATAAAAAAACGTTGGAAAATTGCCGAAAAAAACGGATTTTTCAGAAGATGGATTTAGTCGTTGTATGAACAAATTATTTTCTATTGCACTAATTTGTCCCACTTCTAACATCTGCTGTCATAATGCTGAGGACGATGTGCAGATTCGTTGCCAGATGAGCACACGTGTGACAAATTTAGCTTTCCATCTCCATAATATATAAGTTTATTGGAATTTCCAGTGAAAAAAGTTTTTTGACATTGTTCTCACTGGACAGATTTTGTTCACTTGTGAAAGTTTCGGCCGACATTGCTCTTTTTTCCACATAAAATTTGTTATAACTACAGATAGTACTAGCAGAAAATGCCTTTAGATGTCCCAAAAATTAAAACGGAAATTTTGAGCAGAATCACATATTCGAAGAAGCGAATAGTCGATACGAATATATAAATCAAAATAAATAACGTCCCTGTGGAGCGCCACCTATATTTTGCTCATTCTAGTCGATTGCCAAAGATTACAAGGGCGGTAAACTTGTAGCACAGATACAAACCAAAATGATGTTACATAATTTGATTTATACGGTGCATGTGTGAATACGATACAGTCCACGTGTGGACATGCTGGAAACAGCGCAACTCACATTGGCGCCATCTGGTCATTGGTTCGTATAGCAAAATAATAATGGCAAATAATTTTGTAGACTTTTTTATTTTTTCCATTTCTTAATAATATTTAGACTTGCGCTCTAACGACGGAATGGTTGAAAAAGCATCAGTGGATGATTTGGATTTAGTGTTTTTTGTCCTTAATTCCATCCTAACGTCAGTTTTATACAAACAGTTTCATTCATCATTTGTACGCAGGACTTGCATAAGGAAAGATTCCACTAGAGAAAAAGGCGAGAAACGGGAGTGTTGAGTGTGTGTATGAGTGAATTTATACATTTTTCACACACAGGCAGACAGACAGAGCAGGGTAGAAAAGCCAATAGAATTTATAGAATAGCTTTGGCTAATTTTAAATTCATTCAAATTTATTTACTGATAACATCGACACCGACACCGCGATGAAGATGACCGATCTGTGGCAATTGCTGAGTAAACGAAATTGGAATTCAGTGCGTTATGAATTTCTAATTGTTACGAGTATACTTTTCTCGTTAATGGGTAAGTAAAGAAAGTGTTGCATCTCTGCCCCCTTAAAATGTTCAGCAACTGTCTTCTCCTCTCCCATCCCAATACATGGAAAAACGTCACCATCAACCAGAAACAAGTGGGAGTGGGTCAGGAGACGCAGTTTGTGGTTGTTGTTGTGGTGATGAAGACATAAGTGAACAGCGCTAGAAACAACAAAATTTGTAAGCATATAAAAAGGGAAATCTGAAGTGGTGATAATATACTAGTGGGTGGTTTAGGCACCAAGGATATGTCACTTCTCCGATTTAAAATGCATAAAAAATCAATATTTTATGTCTTCTATTAATGACGACCAAATGCAGCGCAACGAAACCAAATAACCTTTCTCATTCTAAACCGATTCATCTAAGCGGTTTTAATTTGTTATCTGTTGAATTGCAAATGTACGCTTTCATTAGAAGTTGATATAAGCAAGGAAAATGAACGACCAATGATAAAGTTTATTTCTGGACCAAATTCATTTCAGTTACCTATTGCCAAGGCCTACAGTTGAGCGCATTTACTACCAAAACGCCCAGGGTTACCAAATACACTACCAAATCACCAGCGGTAAGTAGAAAATCTCCAGAAGCCTTAACATATTTATCTTCAACGAGTGTCATCAGAGCTTATATAATGTTTGTGTTTTGTCACTCCCTTCCCCTATTACGCGCTGCGGTGCATGCAGTCTTCGTCTATGAATCATGATGCCACCACATCCCTATATCGCTTCAATGCCACCAATGGGATTACCTGCATTCTGATTAGTGTCGACGGTCTAATCAGCATCAAATATCGCAACAAACTGAATGAAGATGTCGAGGCCGATTTATATTTGCCTGATGATCCCGCCTTGAGTGGTGAATGCGTGGAATCGAATATGGAACTGTTGACACTCGAATTTAAAGGATTCAAGCTCTCCATGACATTTAAGAAGGTACGCAATGTCTATGGCATCCACACACACACACACACACACGCACTTACACAGCAGTTACATTTCTTGGTTAGATGTAGGTGTGTTAAAAGAAATTATGTCTTACGTTCTCGAGTAGCTGTGAGGGCTAGTGGGTAGCTTGTTCGACGGGAGTGAAATGGAAAGCGTGTGACAGCAATACGCATATAGTCGGAGAGGAAAATGTGATGCTTATTTTTAAAAAATAAACGTCTATGGTAGGTGACATCCTCGAAGAACTCTTTTTCCCAACTTGTGGCGCTCTTGAGCCTTGTCTCAAAGTTCGGTTCCACCATATGACATGATCGACATTTTTGTCAAGTAGAATCTCGTTTTGTGGCATTCAGCGAAATATTTTAGTTTCGTCTCACGAGATTGTAGCAGCAAATGATCTTTTTATTTGAATTTATTTACATATACAGTCTTTTATAATCGAGGTATTTACAAATTGGTTCAGCTTAAATTTAAGTTGATTCGTAAGATACAGGAAAATTGATTCTCTGTTAAATAAGCAAAATGTGTCACTGTGTGGGTCACTCAATAAAATTGCACAGTTTTTAGTTTTGTTACTCTTTGTGCCTATTAAAAGACAATCTGATAAAAAGCAATTAAAAAAATAATTGAAGTGTTTGTCAGATTTTATAGAACTTCTACAGAAATTAAAATAATTTGTTTGATTTAAACTTTTTCTTAACACATTTTTTAATGACTCAGATTAAACTTATTATTATATTATTATTATATTATATTATTATTATTATATTATATTATTATTATTATATTATTATTATTATTATTATTATATTATTATCATAGGTTTATCATAGAATAAGATTTTCGTTTCTCTTTGAGCATTATTCCAGAAGCACTGAAAAGTTAGCATGAAAGTACATCATCTTTCTTATAACAAGTTCATGTCAAATCCGATTGCTTTTAATACACATTAGAACCACTTTTGGATTCATAGATGTGCCTCCAATTTGAATCGGAAGCCACGAAGGAATAGTTGTAGGAGGAATGCTATTTTTTTTAACATGAATGCTCAAAAATTAATGAACATGATACACCGCAACGTGGTTTTGGTAAATTAATCGAGTTGATTTGAAAATATTATACATGAAAGAGTCGAAATTATTGGCATTAATTTGACATCCGTGGAAGTTGTTTCAAAATAGCTTCAACATATTTGAATAATATTTTCACGAAAATGTATTATTTTAGAATCACCACTATCTTAAAGCAACGACAAGTTAATTTGCTT
>JAHXMU010000393.1:1099904-1160902 GCA_019455685.1 Philornis downsi
GTCCAGCCGTTTAGGAGGAGTTCACTGACAACGCCCGTACAGTAGAATTATATATATAAAGATTCGGATGACAGAAAGTTTGAACGATATTTATTAAAATTTTTGGATCTTTTGCATTAAAATATGTACAAAATCAAATTCGATAGAAAATATTCAGCATTATTGATGAAAACTTACGGCTAATGTGGCACCTTCCAGCATTTGCGGAAGTGCAGGACGATTAGCTTTTAAGCCAGAGACCAGTATGAAAAACGCAACATTTGTTATTGATTTAACATCCAAATATTATCTGAAATAAAATAAATTGGAGACAACCCATGATGCGATAGTTGGTATATTCAACTGTACTGTACGTGATCGCGGGTTCAACCCCACATACAGCCAACCATCATTATTTGACATGTCTGATTAACATTTCGAATAGTCGAGTAATCGACAATTCTGGTAAAAGCTTCTTAGATTCCAAATTATCATGCAGTGCTGGAAAGACTATTTCGAACTCAAGTAGCGTTTCGCTGTTATGTTATTTTAGTTTAACTTTTCGCTGAAAAATATTCTCTATTAATTTGCATTTACGCCTTTCCAGTCATCGGGCGGCGAAGGATGGTACATCAATCTGTTCGAGTTGACCTACTCTTCTTCGAATTCTGTGTTTGAGCACCCCGATCGACCCGGTTTAGACGTTAAACTAACATCACCCTCACACACGCCCATGTATTTCCCCACGCCCGTTGGCAAATCGTATGTCTGCGATAAGGAGCAAACTGTCGTGATGTACGCTCCACTAGACTCTGGTGACCAGTCCGGCCACATTGCTCGCCTGTACTTGCGTGATATGCACATGCAGAGTTTCATGTTCAAAGAGAGTGGCAAGTGGGGACCGCCTTTCCACTGCAGTGCCACGGGATCGTATCGTGATGAGACTGCTCCCTTGGCTGTGGGTACAGCCTTGGCGATAGCCGTGTTACTGACCATTTCGGGTTATGGCGGATGGAGGTAAGGACCCGAATATTCTTAATATGTGACATTGTGGTGCATGGGGTAATTTTTTGTTTTTTTTTTCTTTGCAGGTATTTCAAAATCAAAAAGGTCCAATACGGCACCATGGAGTAAGAATATGGTGTTGTTGTTCAGGGCAAAATGCTGCCACATAATTGAGATGGAATTTTTTTTTGCGGGGAAGTGTGTGTGTAAAGATTATTTACTTTAATTACTTAATATTTCTTATATTTTCTTTTATTATCGTATAACAATATAAATAATTTGAGAAAAAAAAAAAAACAAAAAAAGTAAAAAACAAATGACAAGAAAACACAAACAAGTAACAAATTATAGTAAAATGAATTGCAAATGTCTTCCATATTGTTAAAACTGAATAAAATAATTTTTAAAAATTAACAAATTATTAAAATGAGAAACATATCTAACACATAATATAGCGTATATTTAAAAAAAAAAACGTAATAATAATAATAACGATGATACAACATATCTCAAGACAAAACAAATTTCGTTTAAATTCTCAGCAAAATGATTTATTTAACTACTATTTTCCTTCATTTTGGCACTTAATTTCGAAAAGAATCTTAACACTTTTTCAATAATCTCGATGTTGTTATTTAAACTTAAATAAAAATGGAGAACTTAAGAAAAAGAACTAAAAAAGAAAACCTAATTAACAAAAAAGATATATGAAACAATTTTTAGCCTAAAATAAATATTGAAAACCGTTATACTCTAAGGTGTTGCAACAGTTTACTAACTCATATCTAAACGTAACAAACTACTATATAGAATTGATAAATAGGATGATGATGATCATCATCAGCAGTGATGCTGACGAGTATCAGGATCACTCAAGCCAGATCAGACTACACCCATACTCTATAGACATTTACCTAGGAACCCGATTCCGATACTGATCTACTACAAAGATATGTACATATAAGAGTACTGTCTGTCATTGAAGAACCATGAAGATAATGAAACAACCCCAAAACTATCCATAGCAATTGTTCATCATGTAATAGTTATTTAAATGTATTTTGCATATCAAACACTAGAGAGTTTCTTTCTGTAAAAAGTCAAATCCTCATAATTGCAGCAAAAGTTCGAATTGAAGCGCGATTTAATGCAACTTTAACTGAACTTAAAATTATTTACACAACAATTTAGTACAATGTTATTGATGAAAATATTTTAATTATCATTTGAAATCGTATCATGTACCTTCAGCCGAAATTGTAAACCAAATGTTAAATAAAACAATATATAAAATAAACCAAAAGAAACTCAAGCTATTAAATAGTAACAAATATTTAAAACAACCATATCTAAAACTTAAACTAAACATTGCATAATGATTAATTATTTCCACAAAACAACAATTAAATAAACTTATTATATTAAAAAAAAAACCCGTTCGCTTACTCTGTTACTACTCTGCACTACAACATCTCACGATCGAGTTGCCCACCATTTTGGTTTTCTCCTCGCGCGACCAACTTCACGGCCATTATGTTTTGTGGTGTACTTTTCTGTTGTGTACTTATGTCTGATATGCTCTATCTTTTAAACAGGGCATTGTAGCGTAGCCTATACACGTATCTTGGCTCACACTCTGTACTCCTATCGCCGAAAGAGATAAACAAATTAAAAAAAAATCAAAAGCCAAATACAGGTTTAGTAAGTGAAGTCCACAAATACCATACGGGTAGGTACATTGTATCGATAAAGTAAATAATTTCTTAGCGGCATTACGAACCCCTCACCAGCCGGCTGGCTAAAGAGGGTATTATCAACCATTTAATGTGTATGGACGGGACGAAGTTGAAGCAACTAAGGCGGAGTTTTCTTTGGAAAAGTGTTGAAACAGAGACCTAAAATTAAACAAATCTAGAATACACGAGAGTACACGTGAGCAACAACACACCGTAATGTGATAATCCAATTTACAATGTTTTCGCTTTTTGAAAATTATTTTTTGCATACGAGTGCGTACAGAAATATAGGGGATCAATAAAGAAGCAAATCCTTACGTATAACAAGAATAGTCGCCTAAAGTTTATGTCCTAAGTCTTTTGATTTATTTATTTTTTGTCATGAAGGGGAGTACAGCAAGAAATAAACTTAGCTTGAAATAATTGGGGTACCTTGGTTAACACTAAAATAGCTATTGGCCCAGCCCTTTGCTTCAAGACATTATTTTACAAGGCTTTGATTTTAATTTTTAATAGGCAGATTATTTCGAATCGGATTACGAGCGCATGTCATATTGAGCATCTTTCATTCCAATTAATTTTTGGAGCAGAAGACGTTAAGTAGGCAATTATTTATGACCATTGCATTCGTTGAACGATTTTCTTACATTTTTCACTTTGTACCAGATTCAACAAGTCAGCCACCGCGATCGGCAAGGGAGGCTCATTCCAATATGCAGACATGCATGAAAAGCCAAGTGGAATAATGGCACGAGTGTGAAGATGATTATAAATTGCCAATGCTGTCTGATAAATTTATGTTTACCCATCATTTTATTTCAGGCAGAGCATGATGATGATGTGGGGCATCACCATTTGTAAAGACGGCATATTAATAGGAATTGTAAGTGATTGTTCAGAACTTGCTATGACTTTTAGTCTATCTTATTTTTAATGTAAGCCATCGACTCAATTAGGTATCGAAGTTTCTTCTTAATATTGTATTCAGATTTTATTTCTAAAGTATCAAATTCATATAAAATTAAAATTAAATTTGGCAAATTTTTCAAATCAACTGAAATTGGTAGACACAAATGAATTTCCTTTTCTCGTTTGATTACGCAATCTTCCTTTTTTTATTTCATTAAAAATCGGTAAAACATTTAAATTTTCCGGGACCCAGAAAGTTTTCTATAATTTTGTATGTTAATTTTGACAATTATAAATGCTAATTTTGAATGCAGTCGAAATTAAAACATTGCGATTTAAAAATGATAAGGGTAATGTTTGGGGATGTTTTCCCGATTAGGTGGGCATAATTTGTTCGCCTTATTCGCTTCAAAAAGTATAAGCATTTATAATACAATCCATCTGTTTGAAAATTTCCATATTTTCCTTAACCTTAACCTTTCCTTAACGATAAGAATCACACTTCAGAATACGTGTGCGGTCCCAAAACTAGCTGACCTAACAAAGAAGACACAAAAATGTTGGGAACAATTTTCTTTATTTCTCAACATAATCTGATTTTACCTCGATACACTTTTTCCAACGATATTCAATAGCTTCTATACCCAGTTTATAGTAAGAATTGTCAAACTCCTTAAAATAGCCATCAACCGCAGACTCCACCTCTTCTTTGTTGGCAAATCGTTTACCATCGAGCCATTTTTTCAAGTTTGGAAATAGAAACTAGTCCGAGGGAGCTAAATCTGGCGAATAAGGTACGTGCTGAAGCAATTCGAACTTTGATTTATTAGTTTTGTCCATTGCAATAGCGAATGTGTGTCCAGAAGCATTGTCTTGATGAAACAACATTTTCTTTTTCGTCAAATGCCTTTTTTTACCATAATTTCATCACCTAAATGCTGCAATAAATTAGCATAATATTCACCGTTGATGGTTTTTCCTTTCTGAAGATAATCAAAAAAAATAAAAAATAATAACAATAATCCTATGCGCACCCCCAAAAAAAGAAGCCATGACCTTGCTTGCAGATGGAACCGTCTTCGCCTTCTTTGGACACGATTCACCAATTCCAGTCCACTGCATTGACTGTTACTTTGTCTCAGGCGTGAAGTGGTGGACCCATGTCTCATCAATGGTTATAAATTGACGCAAAAAGAAAATGGGAAGAAAATGTTAATTTCCCAATACTATCAAACTGGGGTAAAGCAGCTGTTTTCTAAGGAAGACTAAAAACGCTCTTTATCCCCGTAAATGTATTGTATTATACGAGTATCATATTATTTGTATACATATATTTTTATATATATTGTACCATATTATATACATATATATATTATTATGCCCTTTTTATTATTTAATAATTCCAATATTCTTAACATTAGCGAGTTACAGTAACGTAAATCACTTACTTTGCATCATTTTTTGCAATTGCAACTTCTTGGAAAACGACTGGTACTGCAGCCTGTTTTTAGCTCCAACAAAACCCTATCTAATCTGAATCATAATTCTTGTCTCCATTATCCTTATTCCAATCCTGAATGTTACTTCCACAGTCGGAACACAATTTAGTTTCATCAGCATTGGCGAATATCGTGGCCAGATTTGTACATGTCATACTTTAGTACTCGTACATTGGAATTGCCTTAACATGAAAAATACGTGGATGAAAATTGCATGTGATATAATAATTTCGCTAGAAAATTTCCTGTTCAATATACACAATTCTACAGAAAACCTATTGAAACATGAAAAACTACTTCGTCCATTTCTGGGTATTTGGGAAGTTAACCTATTGTCCTTACAATAAATGATGTACACAGTTAGATGTGGTGTTTCATAAAAAATTCTAGATGACATTTTTAGGTTCACTGAAATTTCAATCAAAAAAAATCTTTTGATATAGTTTAATACGAATCTTACATTATTACTTAACAAATTACAAAAACTATATCCTTTGTTGTTACAATCCTCTTACCCGTTTCGGTTGTGTCTGCTTATTATAGATTACCAATTTATGAATTTACGCAAGTAACATTCACTAAATACTTAGCAATGGCCCCACAAAGTGTTAAGCATCTTGAATGTACGTTGGATTTTCCTTGGGCGGATAATAAAAAGAAAACCCTTTTTCTGCTCTCCCGCCAATCTTCTGTATTTAATCTAATAACATTTACTTACTTTTCTTCCATTGTGAGAAATGTAAACATTTAGAGCTTAGTGTAAATCCGGGTATTAAACTATAACGATAAGGGGTGGAACGATTTATGAGTTTACAACCTCAGACTAATTAGGGCGCGGGTCTACTCTGCCATAAACAATTGCGCGCTTGTAGTTCGAATTCCATCTGTTGAATGCTCGCCTAAATGGATGATTATATGGAAATCTAAAGTGTGGTAGATATTTAGGGTACTCAAAACAAAGAAGAAATCTAAGAAATACTAAATATGGCACAACTAAGGAACGAAAGGGTTAGAACTGTAATAATAAAGCGGCAGCTACTAGTTCTAAAAGGATTTAGGTTTGTAAACAAAACAAATTTTCCCAAATTAACACAAACGTGTGCTCGCCTTCGTTATGCAAAAAACATGATCATAAAAATACCCGGAGATGCAACGCAGGTAGTTACTACGTTTAGAATATACATTCAAGGACTAGGACATCCAAGGACTAGGATTTGCTTAAAATGAATGACCTTGTTTTAGTAAGGACACAACGATTAGAACAAGCGTTTAACCAAAGGCTTAATGAGATTACCGAAATTAGAATGAATGACAGAACGTCATGTTGAACTAAAAGTTCAATATCCGGCAAGTGAATGTGTGATGAGTTTTCGTTCATTTTTATATATAACTTTGTCTGCTACAGAGAAATCATCAAGATAATGAAGTTTCTTCTTCTAAATTCTGAATTTCTTGGTTGTTTGAGTTGAGTTTGCTTTCGGTTTGCTGGGGTTTACTTACATTCGATTACGTTTGGTATACAAAAGTATTCATGTTTATTTATTATTTGTTTACTGTTTCGATGGTGGAGAGTCTGTCCACCCATCCATGTTGCTTCTCTGCTCACAGAAATATATCTGATCTTCGGAAAGCCAAATAGATGGTAAATATATATACACATGAATATGTATGTTGTGTTGTAAGTTCAACAATGTCCAACATAAATGTGGCTGCTTGTATTGTTGTTGTGGAAGACTTTTTTCGAATTGTTTTGTTGATTTTTCTCATTTGCACATCATTTGATTTGTGGATGCGTTGCCATTGACTAAACGCTTCAAAGCTTATAAAATAACACGAAGAAATGAAAAATATAAAGCCAAGCAAATACATTCTACGAATAAAACTGAAACGAGAAGTTAAGACTAAAAGCAGATAGGTCAGCCAAATACTTCCGAAGAAAATCTTCATTCCAACAATCTAAAGTTGCATTCAGGGCGAACTTTAAGTTGCTCCAACTGCTTTAATGAAAATCATCTTATTATTGTGATGACGTTTCATATTTAAATATATCGTACTCGATGTTCAATAATATGCCACTGACTCAATGCCCAACGACTCCTAGCTGTATTTAGCTGTAATGAGTAGGACAAACATTTGGTGTAAGCCATGGCTGGCTAGCTGTGCTGGAAGTAAACAGAGGTAAGTGTTTTTCAATGGAAATCGCCAAACCGCTCCATCCACCAGTGAAGCGCATCGTAGGCAACGTCAGATGATGAGTTTCATTTTTAAAAAGATACTCAGTTCAAGTCGGTGCTGTTATTGTTGTTGTTATTGTCGTCGTTCAGAAAATAGTTAACAAACAAAAACAAATCATAACCAATTCCATGGGGAAAGAGAGAAAAAATGGTCCGTTGTTTTGTACCTGATATTTACAATGCATATGACGATAGTAGCAAATATCGTCAGAACACTGACAGAAAATTCTGTTATAGGAAAGAAAAATATAGAATGTAAGGGATAGAATTATTTTTTTTAGTAAAATATATCCCAATCATCCATTTTTTAGTGAGACTAAAAACAGATGGGAATAATTCCGTACCATGAGTTTCTTTACAGCCAATATTATATTCGTTAATTAATTCAAATTTTGTAATCCTGCATTTCTCAATTTGAATAAATTCTTTGTTTATATTATATGTAATATTGTTTGAAATGAACGTATAAATAATATGAATGTAGTTGAGTTGTTATATGCAAAATCAAAAGACTTAAGACGCGAACATGAAATAAATTAGCATTTATTTAATATGCATTTATTTTATTCCATTAGAATTTTTTCCAAAAAGTTCGGAAATATTCAGGAATTGAATATGAAACCAAAAACCGATCATACATTTGTTGCAGGAAAGAGAACTCCTCAGTAAGTTTTGCGTGGAAAGTAGCCCATACTTCACAACCGGTACTGATTTTTATAAAAAGGCGGCCTTCATAAAGACAAAAGATCTTAGTATTCCTGCATCATTTGTATACAATAGATATGAATGTAAATTTTCTATGTAGGTGCCACTGGACTATTAACAGAAATTAATTTTTTGGGCCTATTCATAAGATCCAATAAATAAATAAAATAGAAAAATAAAATAACAATTAGAAAACAAAATTAGAAATGTTTCTGTAATCTCGTGTAAAGATGAAGAATGACTAAATTTTTTCGCCTGTTCGCCATATTATCTTTACTTCTCACGCTTGGCCAGTGTTGTAGTATCGTTTTCACTTTCCACTCACAAGTCTGTTTGCCAAATCATTCTATTTCAAGTGATTGGTTTACCTTTTATTCGGTACTAATTTTCAAATTTCTCAATTATAATTAGAGCTATGTGGCCTGTAATGATTCTCACTTTTGCAGCTTTTTGCTCCACTTTATCTGCTACTATTTAAAATCTCCCAATTCGCATCAAGAGATCAGACTTCCCCTTTTTTAGTACTTTCAGCTTAACTATTTCGTGTCAACAATAACATCTTTGATTTTCTATTTTCATTCCCTTTGCCATTTTGCCTGCAATTTGAGATGCGAATTTGAATAACTCAATAGTAGAGATGTTTAAACTGGAGACAGTTTTTCATGTTGACTTTACATTCCGAGACATTACATTGCAAATTTCTAAAAATGTTTTACTTTAATCAATTCTGGTAGCTTAGCTTGCCAGTGATAACAATGCATTGACCGCATGATCAGTGCAAGTTTCTTATTAATGACGATTTTTAAATTTTGAAAGCTTTGAAAACATATTGGACAAACAGAAATTTTTGAAAGGTATTTGCAAGGAAAATTTTGTGAAGTTTTCGAATTTAAATGTACTCACAAAATTAAAAGTTGCTCTTAGATATTTTCACTCCAGGCATACCATAGAGGGGTGTAAAAGGAAATATCTCTTCTTTGAATAAAATTTAAATGTAAATATGGCCACAGTATTTATGGCAATTTATTTCAATAAATAAAAGGAAAGATATATTGAAATAATTAATATGGCATCTTTAGGAATGTTCAGTTTGTTTGTCATTTACATCGACTGATAATTTTTTATCATAAAAAATAACATAAAAAATCGCCAAATTGTTAAACACTTAAAATGGACAATACTTAATTGGTAGATGATACGATATCTGGGGCAGAAAGTTAGGCGAAAATAGGACTTAATGTTTAGATAAATGAAAAATCCACCATATTTTTCACACATAATTCAGGTAGAAGGTGGGCAAATAAGCGGATTAAACCGATTCCTCTTCTTAACAATCTAGTCATTCAATTCTCATTGATATCAATTAAGAGGTACAGACATGCATCATTTTTCTCAATGTAGTTCGGGTCAAACATTCATCATAATACCTGTTGTTGCCAAGCTATTAGACCAGTAGACAAATGTGCATCGACTAAGTCCAGCCGAGTTAAAATGGTCGAGTGTTTAAACTGAACACAAAAATTCCACAATATGGACTCTTACCTGATCGTGATGATACCAAACACACACACACACACACAAACTACCAAACCTCAAAACCTATGCGAAACCGAATATAAGGCGGGGCTTGTCTAAGGAGAAAAGGAGACAAATGTATAACACGTAAATGTAATGGATTGAAAGAGATGCGAAAGAGTTGAGAAGTTGAGAAAAAGGCTGAGGTCGCAGACGGACAAGTGGGTTTTAGGGTTTGTGAATGATGTTTTAGAGGAGATGAGGAAAAACGACAACTTTTGTGATGGCTGAACAAATTAACACCGATCATTAGCTCCGGAGTACGCAAACGGGTGTGAACGCGCAATTTGCTGACTGCGAAGACGACGAAAAAATATTAAGGGAACAAACGTTTAAGATTGTGCCAAAGCGAACAGATTTTGCTTTGAAAATGTATTAGAAATTAACAGTTTCAACTGAATTTAATAAGTAAGTAGCGAACTAAATTATTAGATATCGCAAGCAAAATGTTCTAATGTTATCAAATTTCTAATATATCTTCATTTTAATTTGTCTGGGACTATAGTTACGATACAGTATTAGAGTTAGCATATAATTTAATAACTCTTAACATCAGTATTATATAAATCTATGCTAAAAATAAATCGATAGTTCTATAAATAAACCAAAGTACGCGAAAAAGTGAAAAATACATACTACCCGCACGCTTTGAGAAGCATAGTATTTGACAAATGGATACTAATTAATTACAGTTTGTACAAAATTTTAGTACAGCTCAAAAGAGCATCGTCTACGCCTGCGACAGCAGTTCATAAAGTGCGTTACCAATCGAGTTAACAGCCGTAAATCGTTATTAACACTCTCGCATAATACAAAAAAAGCACACACATAAAATTAACAGTAATTTAATAATTTAACGCAAAAAAGTGAAAAATACCTAATTATCATAAACCCCAAAGGGGATCCTCAATAAAAATAAAAAACAAAGCTGCTGAACCTACCACCGGCCGCAGTCTAGCTGTATTTATCATCACAGTTGACATTTAACAAGTTCCCAAGTGCCCTGGATGATTGCCGATAATTTAAGGTGGCGTGTGACATATTTGACACGCAAGTGTTAAACGCTGTTTTAATGAGAAGTTGCCGAAAAAAAATTAACGTAATCATAAAGTGCAAAAATCACAATTATCAAGATTTCAATATCAATATACAAAATACCAAATGAAAATGAAAATAATATGCCGACGCTAAAGTGAAATACAACAAATCATAAAGAAATAACCTAAAAATATAAAAGTGCTTTGCATGCCCACGTTTTAGAAAAAATAAAGACGACATTTCTGTATCATTAAAAAAAAAACGCATCCGAAGTGTTAGTTAAGTGGGGAAAAAACTCGGCAAAGAATAAGATTAAACGTAGACGACCGAACTGACAACTTGTTTTTGGAATAAACAAGTTAAATATTGTCGAAGCACACGTCTTTCTTGAAATACCACCGATATCTGCCAAACGATATGCGTAAGTAATAAATATTATAAATCTCTGATGTAAGTGGAAACAAAAGACTTAAGAAGCGAACACTTATTTTGAGGTAGCAACGTGAAATATGTTGTTTTTAGTCTTCTAATTGATGTACAATAAAAAGGATTTGCAATGTGAATACATATATATTTATGCTATATATTTCATTGCAAAATACCAGGTCTTGGCACAACTTTCACAGCATTCGAGTGTTTTATAGCAGGTTGTGCATTAATAGGTGCTAACGAAACCAAAAGATTTAAGATGCTAACATTTATTGTGAGACAGTAGTTTATCATGCGTTTCGCCTCTTACGTATTCCAATGTATTTCATAATTTCTCTTTTTCATTAAGAACATTTATGGATGAAATATTCTTTAAGCACAAAGAATACTCTTATGAAAATTGACTAGGCATTCATGTGTCGACTTAAATTCTACTTTACTACAACGGTTTAAAGGGAATTTATTTATATGTATAGTCTATTTCATACCAATATTTAATCTTACACAAAAAACGACATGGAAAATATTTTGTAATGCTATCATAGCTCGTCTCGTAATGCTGGTAGTCGGTTTGAGTGGCCACTATGCATGCAGTCCCCAATAGCGTACAAAATAAACAATTCTGGTTATTCTGCAATTGGTTCAGATTTGCTTTGGAACACAGACTTATCATAAAACGGATATCATTTGGGTAACTTCATTCGTCAGTGGTCTAAAATAGTGCTCATTGGAAATAAACCATATCGGTCAACAAGTACAAGACAAGTTGGCGTGGTAAAAATGTGATTTTATTCTGCAGAACGCAACAGATGAACTCGTTTTCCCCATAAAATATCCACTGATCAACAGTTTTTCAGTTTTTTTATAACCACATCCATAATTGATGCATTTTTTACATAGAAATTGCAGTTAGCCTACCTTGTATCTACCAAATACTACCGTACATTGCTCATAATTAAAGTTTAAATGGTAAAAATATTAGAAAATATTTGTTGGATCAATGTGCCCCGTCGTCGTGGATGATGTGCCAACTCATTGCAGATGCGTTGACGTAACAAAAACGTCCTTTTATCTTCTATAATATGTGTAATTCCCAGTGAGAATTCATTTCAATCACATCCCAATAATCACGCGTCTAATTGAATTATTTAGGTTTATTTTATTTAGATTTGTTTCTTAAAAGGATTATGAGCTAAAACGATCATTTCCCCTATCTAACAACTATCAACATATATGTATAAAAATCGATTGCATCCTATGAATGAGATCTGGTAGAGCTTCTAACATTCAGTGAGCTTACACGCTTTCTATTTCTAGGCTCACTCAACGAGAGCTGCAGTTTGATGATGATTGCGAACATCAATTTGAAAAGCATTTACTAGACCTGTCTTGTTTGTCAGACACATCGGAGTGACCGCCGCTCATGATAATGGTTGTATTGAATCAGATGGATGATAGCTGCGTGTTCTTTCCAATATGCTACGGCCACATAGACGTATAGTGTTGTTAATAAGTGAATATATGATAAAATTGTTGGAAAAATATTGAACATTGACATTTTTCTAAAGGTGGGCCAAGCCCTTGTATGACAAATTGTTTGCTACTGGTCCGATTTCGCCCAGTATGATATAGATGAGTCGGTTTGCCAGAAATGTCCTCTCTTCGCACACAGTACATTGACTCTGTCTGTTTTCCCAACGTAAATGAGTATTTTTAGCATTTAGCATTTTATTAACCACACCAAAAATTAAGCTTGTCTCTCATTAAAATGGGATTATTTCCTCCAGTATCTGTACACCACCTCTATAGATTACCTCAAATAAACGATCAAATTGTCAGCATTTCCAACAAATTCTGGAAAATTACTTCCATTTTTAGAGATGAGTTTACTTCTGGAATGGCAAAGTTTTCTCATACTGGGTCAATTTTACCTAATTTTGAATTTGATTTGACTTTGATTATGTCAGCCTCGTAGTTCAAGTAGTTGTGCCTCTGGCTAGCATGCGGAGAGTTCTTCGATATAGATTTTAGTAGTGATCAATAGTACGTATTCACTTCATGAGGTTTCAGATGGGTATTTATAGTTATTACAAACGGAGTGGCAAGCTTAGGATATGCCACATCCTATGGAAATCCTTCCACAAAAAATGTGTATTTACGGCTTCACTTTTAGCAGAAAAACAATTGGCCATTAGTTTGTGCCACTGTGTAGTGTGTAATAACGTATAGATTGTAATGTTGCACTTGCGAAATTTACTCCAGCGTCTTAATACTATAAAGGACAAGAAACAAAATATGTAATTAGATCAGAGAGAAAATATTTGATTTGACTGGTAGATTAGTATTTATGATAGAATATTGATATAAGGCTACTGATGAATTTCATAGTCGTGACGTGAGGTTTAACACCAAAAACCGCTTTTGAATGAATGAGTAGTAAATAACAGTTATTGATAACCAGTCGACCTAATGGAAGATTTTTGTGAAACAGTGTTTCTGAATACTGTACTAGCATTTGTGCTACGATAGTAATTAATCTGAAGTAGTAAATTTGATTTGGGATTTTAAAATGTGTTTGATTAAACCTTAAACATTTATCAATTTTTGCAAATGGGGTTAAATCTATGAAAAGTATTTATGTCAGTTACAGTTTTATTTTTAGAAAAAGGCACAACTTTCGTGAATAATTACCAAACGAGAGTTGCCACAAATCCGCTG
The DNA here is from genome assembly GCA_019455685.1 of Philornis downsi. Classification (NCBI taxonomy): domain Eukaryota; kingdom Metazoa; phylum Arthropoda; class Insecta; order Diptera; family Muscidae; genus Philornis; species Philornis downsi. The sequence goes on from JAHXMU010000393.1 coordinate 1,113,732, forward strand.
AAAATTTTTAACATTTATTTAACTATAAATGCTTAGCGTTCAGACTTACTGAAGGGATCCGATTTTGTGCTTTGCATAATTTCACGCTCTGAAAATTAATACCTTAGCCAATTTCCAACCAGCCTTTATTTTCCCACCGTGCCTGGAAAACAAATTATATAGTTTTACGGAAAGATTTTCAAGAATTCCAGAAATTCTTATTTTCTTCACACATTTTTCTATTTTGCCAATCTCTTTTTACAAGACACTGAATTCTTAAATTTCGTTTAATTGCGAATAGAATTGTCTTAATTTGCTTAATTCGATTGAGAATTGTTGAGGTCGAAATACTTTTTCTATGTGAAAAGAATATTTTAGTTCCCTTCATTCAATTACCCCGGGAAAATGATGCCGTTTTTTCTTAAACTTTTCGGTTGTTGTGCGGAATTTCTCAGATATTTGAAGAATTTTATCAAGATTACAGTTCTCCAATTACACAATAAGGTGCACAATGAGGTCCAAACGATGTGAGCCTGCATCGTCATACAGAAATTGCTAGTTTTTCTAGAGCGAATTTTGTATGTCCACTAACTGTTGAAAGTTTATGATCAAGCAAAAAGCCTCATTAATTTAATGCAAAATAAAAAAAATAAATTTGAATAAATAATAATAATTATACTTGTGAAAATTGCTATAAAGATAGGAGATAGCTTAGTTATACGATCCGCTTTATTTTGCTGTATTATGAATTATGAAAGATACCAAGTCTGGAGCTTAGTTAATTTGAGGGAAAAATGATAAATGTCTTATATTAACATTATTTTAAATGATAGCTTTTTAATCTTTTTGGGATGTTACATTCTTAAATAAACACAGATTCTTGAATGAAAAGTGCATTCAATGTTGAACTGATGATATAACTGATTCCGATGCTATTTTGTTAGTGCAATCGACTACAAAAACTCCTCTATTACAATACGTTGTCGCTTCCTAGAACTTTAAATGAAATTAGTCGAAAAAATACTATTTCATGAAATAGCGAAATAGGAATTAGTTCGAGTGAGTTATGTCAATGCAGCGTCAAAAAAAAAAAAAAAACGAATCCGGCAGAAATTTTGTATTATTTGCATAGTTCGATCATAATTGCATATTGCTAAGTTAGATCATAGTTTTCAAAACTTATTATTCTTAACATAATACAAAACATTATAATCATTTGAAATCAACGTGTTTTAACATAACAACTGTCTGTTTTATTAATTGTGACAACTAATGTGCCACTTCCACAAAAAGAACTGTTTATTAGTTTTAATTTTTATGTAATTCCAAGAAGGAATCGTTTTGTTATGCAGTAAAAAACTAATTTGGTACACAACCAGTTGCAAAGTGGCGAAAAAAGAACCGCCATCTTAGTACCAGTTTTGAATCAGTATAGCTATTCCGTAAATATTGGAAATTAGTTGGTGCACATTTAATTCCGAAGTAGCAGAAAAGAGATGATTTCCCTAAATGCAATTTTTTTTGAATATGAATTATTTCTGTGGCTCAATATTAGTAGTGATTGATTAGTGACTGTAATTCATCATAGTCAGTTATATACGAGTATGTTAGACGTTAGATTTACAACAGTTTTTGTAACAAGAAATGTATACAATTTTAGCAATAACTATAGAACGATGGGGTTCGAAAACAATATCATAATAGATAAGGATTGCAGCATACTTTAAGATAATTGACAACAATGTATATGTAGTTACACTGTTTCCAATGGAATTATAAATTCGTGAAGTTTCAAAGAAGTATACAATGTTTAAGTACTTAATGGCATTTCTTATTTAGTGTTGATTACTTTCGGAATTGTTTGTTCCACAGCTACTTTTAATTCAGTTTTAAAGTCTACTTGGCTAACCGTCAGAAAAATTATGTAATTTCGAGGATTTCCCAATTTCGACTCTTTCAACATCTGATTTTTATAAAAGAAAATCTTCTGTTGAATGGAACGAAATCACACACCGGCAGTCTGAAGTAGCTGGAAAATCAGCTGTTAAGTAAAACAAAATTGCCCAGCACACGATATATATAATTTCGCCATCGGTTTCAATTCAATTGTCTATTGGCTATTATTATTTTCAGCACTTCCTTACTTATTGCGTTTCCTTTGGTTTGATACAAATGATCTGCTAAGTTTCCACAATCTTTAAATGTCTTTTTGAGATCTGGCAGAACTCATTCTTGAAAAAAAGAGTCGATTTCATTCCAATTTGCGACAACTTTTTGCCGAGTACGTCAATGTTTTTTTTTTTTTTTGAACTTGATATATTTATGCAAAATGAGTTAATTAAAAGTAAATTGTTGTTACACTGAAACGCAACGCACCCTAACCGGAGCTGTATCGTATTTAAACCGCAAGAATTATTCTGCACAAGTTCTTATTAAAGCCATTCTTATTAAATGGGCTGATAATGATTTTGCTGTGACAAGAAAAAGAACAAAGTTCGGCATTTCATAATTTTACCGCAACAAAACTTTTAAGTTTTTTATTTAACTATTGCCAAGAATTTAAATACACATTATATTAGTGTCTTCAAAGGTTTTCGTCGTCAACATCAGAACCACGGTCTCTTAAGCGACGGAATCATTCTCGACAGGTTGTTTCTCTTAAAGCAGCATCTCCGTAAACGTTTTGAAGCTCTCAATGAGGTTCAGCCGCCGTTTTCTTCGATTGAAAGAAGAAAGTGAATAATTCCCATTATTATACAAAATCACACATATTCATACAACCAAAAGAATATGACGTCAAAAGAAAATCAGAATTATGTCGGGGCGGTATGTTTGCCTAAGATTGGCTCATGACGTTTAGGTTATGACAGAATCGATTAGCACTTACATCTAGCGCCATCTATTGGCAAACAGCGGGAACTTAGTTGCGCGCCTAATATATTTATACATTTATACATACACATGCACACACACACACAAATATAATTATATATATATACATATGCATTGATATATATATATATATATATACATATATATAATGAAAAACACTGAACGTAAGCGTGTGGGATGGTGGGCCAAAATTCGCTCACACACACACGTCTCTAATTTTGTCAAATTGTTTGTGAAAATGTATCAATTTTTATGTTCTTATTTTATACGTTGTTTTGATTGAAAATTTATCACTCTTTACCAAAATTGAAGAAACGTTCGGAAAAGTTTTAAAATTTTTTAGATTTACTGTAATTTTGCATCAGGCATCAGGGGGAAAAATTAGCAGTCATCCTTAAAATTTTCGGTTCAGAACACTAATTTTGTAGACAAGAGCTGTTATTATTAGAAAGAAAGAAAACAATTAATTTACCTTTTTAATTTTAACCGAATTTTACACCTTCATTAGCCTATTCCAACGTTAAAATTTGCAAATTTGCTTTCATTTGATAAGTATTATATATTTAAATATTATCAAGTCTAAAATCTTTTTCGATGGCCATATGAATGTCCCAAAAACCTTAACTTTCATCAATTAATACCTATACACGATTCTTTAATTACCCTCATCATAGCGTTCTTTCTAAAGGACTGGATGTCAAGCCATGAGCGATTTATGTCATAACTTTCAGATGTAAGAGACTGTTTCGTTTGAAAGTTGTACCTAATGGTATCCATTCATTCATCAATAATTAATAGGTAGAATCAACAATATATCTACAGTGTGTCAGTGTATGTGAACAAATAAACGTACATATTCTCACATATCGATACATACATATTTAATTTTTTAAAACGAGTTTAACTAAAGTAAATATTGAAGTCACGATTTGAAAAAAAGCGAGCAAAGCTTAATCCACAGCAAATAAACAGAATAATTAAGCATAGCCGTACATTTACCACAAAGACAGGCAACGCCAAAAAGCGGGTATTGCGAAACTTTTCTGATTTTTTGCCTGTTTTAAGTAAGATTTTAAGATTTTGAACGAAAATTATCCCAAACAATTCAATACAGTCAATCAGAAATGTTTGTCTCATCGATTTATACATCTCCTAATGAATGATGTAATGAAATTTCATGAAAATTGCTGACGACCGCATGTTGTTTTATGTGTCAGCAGTAGCTTTCATCAATCAATGAATTGTCTCCTAAAACTGGTGATAAAATTTCCTGATGCCCTTTCAGTTAGTCCATCCGGGTTCCAATAAATTAATTTTCGTTCTACATTTCTTTCGTGTGCAATTCAATTAATTTGTTTTCAATGCGAGGCATTTTCCGAGCAGAAAACAAAAGCAGCTTCTAATATAAATCTTTCTGAAATCTATTATTTTTTGTTTTTCATTCTCGGTCGACAGAGACACAAGAATGCAGCCGAAATCATTTCATGTGCTCTGTGCTTATAGAGACATCACTTTGTTTTGGTACTTCAATACGTTTTCGACACTTCAATGTACAAATATTTCTGTTTCTGTTGGCATCATAAAACAGAAGGGTTCCCTCACCTTTATGACCTATCGGCATTGCACAGGATCGGTGCTTTGTTTCATGCCCAAACAGTTATGACGCACCGAAAGAACAGTCCATCGGAGCGTCCGTCACTTGAGCGTGGCTAAAATGTGCAATATAATTTTAAAATGCCGACATGAGTAATTTAGACAAAACACTAAGCCAACACTTCTTCGGTTGTGTCTGCGCTGGTGTTTCCAAAGTCTTTGCCGCTGATTTGGGCACATAGAGAGTTTTATTGTATCAACATCGTTTCAGTATAGCGGCGTTTTTGGTCTTTGACCGGCTCTTATGAATCTAATGGTCTCGAAAGCATTTTTCGACGATACAAACGTAGTATTTGTATTGCTCTTGTAAATTAATAAAATTATGAACGCTTTTACAACAATCGCCTCATAAATGGCTGTCGGTGAATCAACAGCATCAACAGCTATGAAAATATTTCGAATTTACTGTCGAGACTTAATTGTTATTGATTGTTTAGGAACTTGGACAAAACTCCTGTCTCAAAAGCTCTCTGCTGCTCTGCGTACTGACGTAGCTTATTCAAAGTTCATGCCTTAAGTCTTTTGATTTAGATATTGTTGGAATTTCAAGTATTTGTATAACACAGTGTTCTCTTTCCAGAAGACATGTCAACATCTCACATTTTGTCGGCGGTCGACCCACACTCCAATGTCTCCTCGAATGGCACTCACTCGCCTCAGCATTTGCACGCCGATACCTCCCTGAACAATCCCAGTCACGCTTCGCTTGGCAGTAGGGGTAGCCCGAATGTCTTGGAGCGCAATCTGCACGTGTCCCTGGATGATCGCGAACTGTGGCTGCGTTTCCAAAACCTCACGAATGAAATGATAGTTACTAAAAATGGCCGGTAGGTAATCCAAGTACTAACGTTCAGTCTTTTGTTATTATTTTGAGCCGATTGTTTGCACGTTTGAAGGTGCTAAATGTTTGTAAATGGTGAGGAGAGAAAAAGGCATAGATTTTCCTTTTGCAAATTGAATTTGAAGGTTTCGAAACGTATTTAAAAGTTTCAATGGCTCTGGCTGAGTTGCAGTAATGAGACTCTTAACGTTTTCTAATAAATAAATCAGAAGAAAGCAAAGAGATTAGAAAAACACTGCAACAATCTGTGCTGATTGCTAACAAACAAAGCGTTAATTGATGCAGTCATGGCTGCGAAACCCCAAAGAAAAACGAAGCCTTAATTATATCTACCTACACTCAATATATCAATGTATGTTACAGGCGCATGTTTCCGGTAGTTAAAATCAGTGCCTCGGGTTTAGATCCAGCCGCCATGTACACCGTACTCTTAGAATTTGTGCAAGTGGACACTCATCGCTGGAAATATGTTAATGGGGAATGGGTAAGTTGTTTTCAGGCGCAACAACTACGCGCTCATTTGGTTCTAATTGTGTTAGTTTTAATTTAGGTTCCTGGGGGCAAAGCTGAAGTACCTCCTTCCAATCCCATTTATGTTCATCCCGAGTCACCTAATTTTGGCGCTCACTGGATGAAAGAGCCGATATCATTTGCCAAAGTTAAGCTGACCAATAAAACTAATGGCAACGGCCAAATTATGCTAAATTCCCTACACAAATATGAACCGCGAGTTCATTTAGTACGTGTGGGGTCAGAACAACGGCACGTGGTGACCTATCCCTTTCCTGAAACACAATTCATTGCCGTCACCGCCTATCAGAACGAGGAGGTCACTTCACTGAAAATCAAATATAATCCCTTCGCCAAAGCTTTCTTAGATGCCAAGGTAGGTTTGAATTCAGCTTCTGTTAAAATCGTAAACTAATAGAAATATTCCCCCTTACACAAAGGAGCGCCCTGATACATTATATTCGCATGACGCCCACTATGGTTGGTTAATTCCCCCACCTACTCACTATTCTACGACACCGGTTAATCCCAGTTCCTCGTCACTTTCTTTGGCTGAGAGTTCTCTGGTGTCGGGCAACTGTGATCGTTATGGTCGCGCCCTTTCAACTCGGGCTGTGCAATCTAATAGGTCTACGCCCTACTCAAGACCTCGCGTTGTATCCGCATCGGTATCTAATGGAAGCACAGGTAATGCTTCTCCTCCACAGCCACCTTCTGCACCTCAGACTCCGACAAGTCTCCAGACCACATCATCGATGGGGGCTACGGCAACTTCAGGAGGATTTTCAAGTTCCTACTCTCAGTCAGGATTTATGCCTGTAGAGCCTACCTCAAGCGCAACAGTTTTCTCCTATCCCGGTTCATGGCAACCAAGCAATAACTATTGGAGTTCAACAACAGTTCCTGGTCCGTTACCTGTCAACACAGCCAGAGCAATGAGTAAGTGTTAATGTTTGGATATTTCAAATATATTACAAATATTTTCCTTTTTGAACTTCCAGCCTCTCACAATTCACCTTCCCCCACCAACAACGGATCACCCACCTACACCTCGCCCTCCCCCGGCTACACTATACATCATTTAACTCCTCACAGCCATAGCCACCAGTACAGCATGCCGCAATCGACGTCAACACACACTCCTGACATGTACCAAAGTGTGTCCTCGGCTTCACCCACACAATCATATGCTGCACCCACCCACCAAGTTTACCATCCCACACCCACATCGCCTTCCTCCCATCAACTGTACACAAATGTTTTGAATGGTCCAAGTGCACTGTCATATCCTGCAACATCCTGGCATAATGGCTCTGCTGCAGATTATGGACTCTACCAGAATCCAGCTGCTTATGCATATCAGACAGAATACATACCACTGGTTTCAGAAATCGGGTAAGTTGCAATTGACCATAAATTAATATTAGGTTTCTAATAATGTATAGTTTAGTTATCAATGACTTTTCTTTTCATTATCAATAATCCAGCACTTATGCTCCTCCGGCACTTGAACCTGTAGACGTTACCAAAACCATGGACAATTCCCACAGCGTCCTCTACCGTAGCAGTGAGGAACCCACCACAGTCTTGACCCTGGAATGTAATAGCCTTAAAGCCGATACGACTGCGCAACTTGGTGGTGAGAACTCTATTAAGTTGGAGTCTATGTCCACGACCAATGGTCACCTGAGAGTGTCTTCCGCCGAAGAATCTGTTGCGTCTGCTCCGCTGGCAACTGCTAGTGCTACTGGCAACTGGACGCCCCTGACACCACCTCAAAGTGCTTTACAGTAGAAACTATCACATCGATAGTCCACGAATAAGCTTGTCTTTAGTTATAATTTAAAAAGCGACTTAAGCCAATAGATGCAATCTCAAATAAACTGTATTTGAAAGAAGCCTGGGTGAAAGTCATTAAAACGGACATCCCCAGACACTGATTCCTCTCCTCTGTCTGAGTACACAATTCTCTTAAATGTAGTGCATAGTTGTAATAGATTTTTAATTTCTTATTAGAGACCAAAATTAAGAGAATAAACATGTGTTGCATAATTGAAAAAAAGGAGGACACAAACTATATGTACATTGGAAGACGGTTCAACCACATGGGACATTAATGTTATGCTACGCTCCTTTTCCGGGCATCAGGCGCAGTTGCTGAAATTTAGGTTCATTTGGGCAGCGGGAGTATAAAAGATAAGTATACGCATTTATTTGTCTTAAAAGTGTCGGATAGTTGCTATGAATAAGACTTGTCTGCTAAAATCAACTGTAACCGATCTGAGATGTAATTTAAAGGGCTGACATTGCAAAAATCTAAAGTGCTGGCGGTTTAGACAAACCGTAATCGTAACCATAATCGTTTTAATAAAAATTCCAGAAAAGCTTGCAAGCTAGGGCAGCTTTTCTATTTTCGTGAAAATCTACATAAAAGTGTACGTTTGCGGATATTTAGAAATAAACGCTTAAAATAACCAATACTGTAATCTTAAATCTGAATGTTCTACATCTGATTTTCTCTAAATTTTGGATAAAGTAGCTTTGGACCAAGCGGTTAAATAAAAGACCCGAAAATGTTTTAATCATGAATTCATCAGTACTATATAGCTCTACATTAACACAAAACTCTCTGGCGTTTGACACTACTGCTAGCCTTGACCAATTTCAAATAGGAGGAAGATTAATTTCAACAACTGCTCGTCTAGACGTAAACCTATGTACATATACATAACGACCAAATCTTTCACGAAATAATTAAAACAAGCGAACCCATATAGTATTGAATATTAATATTTAATTATGGCATCATTGGATTTTACTTCTTTGCAGTCAGTAAAGTGATCAAAATACAAAAAAAGGAGAAATAGAAATATTTTTTATTTTTAAACTTAATACTATGTAATTGAACATTAACTTAAAATATCGCTATTAAATCATCGTTGTCCTTTCAATTTGAAATGAACACTAAGATTACTTTCAAGGGGTGGTGGTTCAGTAACCCGTGGGATCCTACGTGTGGAGCCGTTGAGACCTTAGAAATATTCACTGTATTTCAGTTTTTGCCATCCAAAACGCTGCCTCTTTATGTCTCTAAAGCTATTAGGAAGGCCATAGAAGAAATATATTGCCAAACCTAGTAGAATGGGGTAAATAAGCAAAGAAGTGATCAAAGTTAAGTAAAAGATTTGGGACTAGTAGTGGCTGTATACATGCTACCGTTACTCTATGCATTTTGTGCTTGTGAGGAGTTTTGATACTGGATTAGTGTTTAAATAATTGGATTAATGCTATTTATAATAACTATTTATATATAATAAATACTCATATTATAAAACGGATTTCTGTTTAACGGATCGAAGGGTTCGGCGGGCTTCTTGAATGGCATTGGCCGGAGTAGTGCTGAGATTACTTTGGGATTTCGTTAAAACCTGATTTTTTGCGGGTTGTTGTTCTACCTGCAGGGGCTCCATAGACTTGGGTCGCCTTAGTTCGACGTTCGGCCTCAACTGAGATTTGTGCGAAGGTCCACGTTTTAAAATGGCCTCTAACTTAAGTTTGAATGGCACTTCAGTTGTTGGCGATTCCGCCTCCACAACCCCAGGTAACATGGTTGGTGTTGAGATTTCATCCTTTTTCAGGAGTTTATCTAAGCTGGGGCGCTCTTTGAGTTTGCCTAGGCTATTGATAGTTTGGTACAGCACGGGGTCAAATTTGGGAGGTTTGGGTATTTTTTGTGTTGTGACCTCGGAGGAATTTGTATTGTCGTCTATATCAATATTGCAGCCTTCAATGGCCCTCAGCACCGCTTGATGGATATCTGCTTCACTCTTGGAGTGTTTTAGTTTGGGCCGTACTTCATTTGTGACTTCAAGAGGTACAACTTCTTTGGCCGGTTTAATTTCGGGAGGTTTAATTATTAGTTGGCTTAATTTGCTTCTGAATTTCTCTGAATGCAAAGGATCCTCAATGGGTTCTACAGATTGGGAATGATTTGGTACATCTAAAACCTTGTCAGCGTCTGTTGCTAGAAAAGCATCAGTGTCGGTCTCACTGGGATTGTCTTGTGGCAACTTAACAAGTTGTTTCAGACGATGCTCTTCCAAAGCCATCCATAGTTTGGGACTATTTAGTATTTCATCCACCAAATCACTGGCCAGTCTATGCTTCTCTCCGAAATTCCCAATGCCCGAATCCATACTTTTGGGGGTTATACTGTCTTCAATGGCTTCGTTCAAGTCGTTGTCCGAATTAGTACCGCTACTGCTGTGGACTGTCGCCACAGTGGTGCTGCGTGTGACACTGGGAACCAACTCTGAGTCGACACTTATCTTACGGTCATAGTTGGGCAATAAATGTCCTTCGTTGATGCTGTCATCCTCTGTTTGAAGCACATCATCCAACATAGCAATAACAGATTTTTCTTCTTCGCTAGTATCCGATTTATTGGAATCTGCCGCATTAGGGGGTTCAGTGCTTTCTTTGGGAGATAAAGAATTCTGCGATTTATCACTCCTGCTGTCTTCCACGTAACATATTTGTCCGTTTGGATGTTTCACTTCCATCAGTTCATCACTAACTTCGTTCATATGCATAATTTCGTCCAAGCTCTTGACGGAGCGTTCATTCTGTTGCATGACAATTGTTGCCGCTGCAGAAGTACCCGATAGGACTAAATCATCGTTTGAGACTTCTTGAGGTTGAGCGGCCGGTTTTACCAAAATTTTCATCAATTTCTCGAATTCTATTCTGTCTGGATGCCTATTAGCTGGATTTTTTATATCGTACATGCACCAACATGCAATAAACATTGGTATACCTAGTGACAATAATGTTTCCGTTATTAGTAGACTACTGCAAATCAAACGTGCGACAAGTGCGATTAGTTCCAAGATAAATTCATGCATTAGATGGATACTCTTATGGACAGCAGTGAGGGGTGCCGATGGTGAGTGGATTGTGGTGGAATACTTACCGATGGCCATCCAAACGCCAAATCGAATCCAAGTCATCACGTCTAACTGCAGCATGAGGTAAATATTAATGAAAATACTAATGGCAGGCACGATGGGAACCAAAGGTACCCGGAAAACGCGTGATAATGCCTCTCGAGGCTGCAAACAGATACAAAGTAAGACCAGAACAGTGAGCACTACCAAAATAACCAACAGAATCAACACCCACAGTTGATTGTTGATTAGGGCATCATACGCTTGCATGAATATCAAACCGATGCCAACAGAGAGTAGACCTAAAAGTACAGAGGTTGTTAATTTGCATTATGCGAGTTTCATAGAAAATTTATATTTACAGAATAGTGTTATAAGGCTGCCTACGATTCTTGTAGATAGATCGTTTGGCACTTGGACTCTTTTAAAGTTAAATAGTTGTAAAACTACTGATTTGAAAGACGTGCGTTCCCCCTTCGCTGTGAGCAGGGAGCTCTCTGAAAGGTTGTACCCATTGCCATTTGTTTGGTTGTGATTTGAATAACCATTGTTGTTGCCATTGGCATGACCATTTTCTGCTGTAGTTTCAGGCGCGGCCAGTGCCTCCGAATTGTCCATATAACGCAGAATGGTGATAGATATGGCCACAACGCTGTATGCCAATAAAGTTCCAATGGATAACAGGTTCACCAACTGGGCTAAATCAAATAAGCCGGCAATCAAAGCTGAAAATATTTTGCATAACGGTGAATGTGCCTCTGATAGGTGATAGCCCAACACCCATATATACCTGTTACAACTGCCGCGAAGACAGAACCCATAACCGGCACCCTGTATCTGGGATGAATCCGACCTAAAAACCTAAATAGCAGACCGTCCTGGGCCATCGAATACATTACCCTGGGCAGTGGGAATAAAGCACCGAATAAACTAGCCAACAATCCCACCAGACCACCAATCGCTACTATCCACATTGCGAAATTCCAGCCAACGTCCTTAAATGCACTGGGCAGAGGTGCGTTAACATCTTGCAAATAATAGGGCACCATTAAGGTGAGAACAGTGGAAACCCCACAGTAGCACAGGAAAATCACCAGCAGTGACAGCAAAATTGAGCGAGGTATGTTCTTACGTGGATTTTTGACTTCTTCTCCGGTAGTGGCGATGCAATCAAAGCCCACAAATCCGAAGAAACAGGTGGCAGCACCTTTTAAAGTGCCCGTAAATCCAAAAGGGAAGAAGCCGCCATCGCCCAGCTGTGTGTCGTCGGGGACATTCGTAACATTGTTGACATCAATAGACCAATTTGCGAAATTTGCTGTAGAATGGGGAAGTCATTGGAAACATTAACAAAACTTCATTAAAGGCTTATTGGGTGAAAGCTTACATTTAATAGCTCCAGCGACGATGACAAACAAGAGGATGAACAAATTGAGGCAGGTGCAAAAGTTGTTGGCTATCGCTGAAGTCTCTACGCCAAACGCCAAAGCCACTATTAGAAAGGAGAGCTTCGAAAATAGTAATTTGCCTGAGATCATTGCAACTGTTGGCTTACCTCCAAACACTACCACTAAACCAAAGGCGAAGAAGTCAAAATAGCTTCCCAAAAAGGATACATTCATGGGGGAAATGTCTACGAATGTGGTCTTCAGTGTGTCATTGATTAGGGTATCCAAATATAAACTAATACCTCGACACACACTCGCCGTGCCGATCATGTATTCCAGTATTAGATTCCAGCCTATGACGAAGGCGGCAAACTCTCCAACACATACATAGCTGTAGACATACGCGGATCCTGCTTTGGGCACCCGAGCGCCAAACTCTGCATAGCAGATACCTTTAGATGAGATGGCAAATCAAGCATGAAAGTAAGGGACATTTGCAAGCCATCAAATGGTGATAGTAGCTAAATTGCTCTTTTGAAAATACAAGCGTACACTTACCCGCTAATAGGGAAGCTAAAGCCGCTATTGCGAATGAAATCGTTACTGAGGGTCCCGCTTGATCTTTTGCTATCTGACCAGCTAAAACATAGACACCTGCACCCAATGTAGAGCCAACACCTAGAGCCGTCAGGTCGTATAAACCCAAAACGCGATTGAGTTTAGTGTCGCCCTCGCCGCTCTCCTGCGATAATGGTTTCCGACGAGTTAAAACTTTCCAGTATGATGTCTGATGAACCATTTTGCTGGTAATGTGTTGAGCTGCATTGGAAATATGGTTATCAGTATGTGGATCGCATTTTAAAATATTTTCAAATTTGTGGCCTGTAAACAATACACCCTTTCGCACCACTACAATATAAAGCTGTAATTGTGTTTTAAAATCATTTTTGATTTTCGGAATCTTTCAGTTTGATTAAGGCTTTCATATTATATAATATTAACATTTGGTGACGTCATCACGGTTAGATGATGTACAATCGACATATGGAATATCCTGAAATAATGGGTGATGTCTATGATTTTTACAGTGTTTTTTATGATTCGTGACGAATGACAAAGTCTAACATGGTCATGAAAGAGGTTACGGACCAAAAATGCTTAAAAATTATTGAATTATGTAATTCAAATTCATACTCTGCGAGAAACTTTCAAATTCGCCGTCGATTTTTCGGTTAGAAGGTCTTAGGAAAACTCGGGGAAGATCGGTTTTTTCTACGAAAATTAGTGTTTAGCAAAGAATATGATTAAACGTCGCTATGTTTGTGGTTTTTTGCAGCAAATTAAGGACCAGACGTTTAACAAGTCATCCTTGTATGAAAGATACTCGTAGATTGACTTGACACAGGGTTGTAAATGGATTTAGTTACGCCTGTTGGAACCGTCTTCCGCCTGTCGTTGACATATCAAACATTTGATTTCACGTTGGAGTTTGTTTATTATGGATGAATTTTTGAACGATGGCCATAGAGTTTCTAGCGCGTCCATAGATGAAAACACTGTAGCTTTTTGCAAAATGTGCAACTCGATTAAAAGGAGGTTCCAGAAATTCGGCTGGGACGACTTAAATTTATTTCAAAGAACGCCATCATTTTACATACACAAACTGTATAAGATATATACATATATTGCATATCCCATGCCAAACACCATTTCCAAATAAAATTCGAAATTACAATTTAAGCCATCGTACTGTTTCCAATATCAGTATATGCATATTTCCTGTGGCCAATAAAGACAAAGTCTAGTAGTTTTTCAAATATTGTTCTAAATGTAAAAACAATTGTGTCATTTGTTTTCCAGTTCTCAAATTAATTAATTCTGATATAGCCAAGTTTTGGTTAGAGATTGAATAATCTGCGTTCAACACTTCCGAATGTTACAAATATCAGTGCTATCGTATAATACCGTAACAAAGTTTCAAAATTTCAATACAAAGGCGCATTTAAAAATTGTCTGTGGAACATTTTTGATGATTTTGACAAATATGTATTAAACCGCACAATCTCGGATTCAAATTGAAGACAGATAAACTTTCCTGACATTTCCAAGAACATTTCGATGAGTTCAAAATTCGCATTAAAACCGAATAAAAAGAAAAATCAAAAGCGGAAATAGGAGAGGTGAGAATACGATGACTTGAGACAGGTAAGAGGGTAAAATATCCATCGAGTCGGTACTTATGATGTGTACAGCTGCATGTACTGCACAAATCCTTTTTAATCGGCTCTGAACTGGTTTTTGTTGCAAGATCACGCTCGTAATTGCAATTTTTCATTTCAATTAATTGCATTTTGATTTAATTATGACGACGACGACGTCCAATGCCAGCAAACCGAGTGCTTGACATACAGATACATTGACAAATTCAGAATTTCCGATCTTAATTTGAATCGTTAGTAGAGCTAATAATCTAATTTATGGTTTAATCTCAGAAAGCGAATGCCATCGAACGACTTTCTTAGACTTTTTGCTCCAGTTTCTTGACACAGACTCACAGATGCTCACACACACACACACATGATCGAGCGCTTACTTGCAAATATAGTTCAAACGTGCACCTAAATATGTTCACTTAAAGGCTCCAACAAATCTAAGTTAGTTGTATTAATATGCGTCTTTAAATTATTAATAATAATGAAAGTTTTTTTTCTTTTTTTTTTGCTAAAAATAAACATAAATCTAGTTGAAGTGATCAGTCCATCTGGGCGACGTTGTCAACTTTTGCGTTTCATTAAACCTATCTTCTTATCACTTAGCCAACATGGACCAAAGCTTATAGATTCCTTTTTTTTTCTCTCGGTTAAACAGGAATATTGCGGACAAAGCGTTCAAGTCACGGGAATAATACGACTATTGTTGCATTGAATGGGGGGGGGAGAGGCCAGTTAATCTTGATAGCGTGACTCATTCTAATCAAATTTAATTGTAGTGCGGTGTTTTATGAAGGTGGGGTTTGTTGATAACACGACACTCGAGTCCATTTCATTGTGATTTCTCGCTACTTCTGTTTTATTCTATTAGCTGAATAGTAGAATTTGTAACACGATATGAGTTTATTTGTTTTCCCTTTTTCTTCTTTTTCGTCATTTTAATCTTTAAAAATACCAAGCAATTTCATATATCGAGTACGACAAGTATTTTTGTGTATGATAAGAAGTAGGATGTCCCGAAACATGTTAAATCTGGTAAGATACCCTGCTAGTTTGAGGGCGTATCGGCACAAAGTGTAATTTCTGAGGGAAAGAATGAAAGAGAGACAGGCAGAGAGAGAGAGAGAAGATGCCTGAAAATTGTAGAAAAGTAAAATTTTTCCCCTGCAAAATAAAATTGCTGTAATTTTTAATGAAAATATGTACCCGGTGAATATTTTGTACACATATTTTGTGTGCAGAAGTTTTGCAATAGCTGTTGCCCGCGAAAAGATGCCGCGGATCGCTTATCAGATGCCGATAGTTTAATACTGCTACTTACACCCATATATTTTATAGAGCCTTTTTGCCTTGAAGACTTCCACAACTTATTTATCCGATGACGCGGACTTATGAGATTATTTTGAGAGCTACCGCAAACAATAAGTCAAAATATTTATAAAAAGAGCCGGAGAATTCACATTGGTACTTTCAGCTTTTTGGTATATTCGCCTAATTTTAGGCTACAGCTAATAATTTACGAATCTCATCGGATTTTTGCTTGATTTAAACATGCCGACCGTGAAATGCATTATTTGATGGACGGTCGCCTCGATGTGTTTGACAAACATTTCGAGTCGCAGTAGATTCCCAAACTGTGATATTCTGAATTATCGTTAAACTGCAGTTCCCCTTGAGTGAGTCTAAAAATAGAATGCGTGTAAGCTCACTGAATTTGAGAAGCTCTCCCAAATCTCATTCATGGTATGCAAAGGAATTGGTTTGTATGCTTACTTAA
The DNA here is from genome assembly GCA_019455685.1 of Philornis downsi. Lineage (NCBI taxonomy): Eukaryota > Metazoa > Arthropoda > Insecta > Diptera > Muscidae > Philornis > Philornis downsi. The sequence continues at coordinate 1,129,928 of JAHXMU010000393.1, forward strand.
CGATGTTGTCCTTTTCTATTAGAAAACAGAACTTGTTAATAACTCCCCCCCCTCTCTCTCTCTCTCTCTCTAAAATGCACAAAAGAAACCTATACATAATTTCCAAAACCCCTACACTTCTATTTTGTAATTATTGAGATATGAGTAACAAAATCAACTTTTTTACCTCAACATGTTATTGAAATATGTAAATATTCCATACGAAACATATGAATAATAATAGAAACGTTTGTTTAAATGTGCGAATTTGAGAAATTCAGAAAATGATGACTCTCCCAGAAATGCCAATGGCTTTATTTTTGTAGAAGTCTTGATTACGTCGGCCGGGATCTCTGCTTAGTTTTAGAACTTCCTGCAGTGTTCGAATAATAGAAAATAATAATAATAATAATAAGCACGAGTTTAGGTAAAGGAATTTTGTAATATTATATAGAAAATATATTCGCTGCAGGTTTTTTTTTTATTTTAATTCCAATAACATTGACGATAATTCAAGTGCATTGTTCAATGCTTTTTTACTACAATTATATAAAATAAAGAAATGTATTCCAGGTTTCATGTATGTATGTATGTATGTATGTTTTTAGGAAAGCTTAACCTGTAAAGTAGTCAATTTATTTGCGTAATTTTTTTTTTATTTTTATTTTAATTCCGCTTTATGTTAGTTGCGATTGTTCCTAACCCCTTCAATAAGATACAACCAGCAAACGAACCTCGAAATAAATGTAAGACAATATTTTGCCTATTTATAAGCAATAAAGATAAGATTTTTGTATAAAACAAACGAAATCGGGAGGGAATTGTTTAAAATGTAGCAAAAAAAAAAAACTCAAACAGTGTTTATTTTGTAACACCAACTTACCTCAATTAGTGGAGAAAGAAGAATTTAGTGTTTATGTTTACAGTTTTCTTTTATGAGAAGCGTTTAATATTAATTATACTTTTGCTTATTTACAGCAAAAAATATAAAAATATTTAAAATATTTTCGTTTCATTTACTTGCATCTGTTTTTGTTTTCGAAACTTAACGTATTTTTTGCACTTTGCACTTCTTAGATTTCAGCAACCACTCACGATTTTTTGTATTTAACCGCTCAGCTCGACGTTCACGGAGCGTTTGACTTAAATGACATTTGCTACATCAGCATTTTCTCCTAAGTACAAGTAAAAAACAAAAAGACAGCAGGTAGAAAATGTGAACAAAAAATACAATTTTATTTGCAATAAATTAAAAAGCAAAGACATTTACACACTGACATGTAGACATGAGCGATAGAAGAACCATCATCATCAACAACATCATCAACATCACATAGAGGCAATAATTGTATCTCAATGATACTGATAAGAAAACGCCATTCCAATCCGACAATAACAAAAGCAACAACGGCAACGATGGTGAATCTACTGTCTTTTCGTTCCCTTTAGTCGTAGAGACGAACAGATAGATACATCAGTTCGCTTAGCTATCGGGGGTGCCAGCGATTGACTACCTCTGTCGCTCACATACAGTCGGGCCAGATGCACTGCATCAGTATTTGAAAGGCTTGATTGTTCTCTGCCTCAGCTGTTGCCAATAATGTAATGCAACAAGTGTTTTTTAGCTTGGAGACGAGCAAAGCATCGGAACACTGTGACGTTTTATCTCCAGACATTTCGATCACGTAATTTCAAATATGTTTTTAGATAGCGTGTTTTGTGGTCATTTCAGTCATCAGGTTTCAAATTACGTTATTAACTAAGATACAATATGCTAGATGATGAATGAGATGAATTTGCCTAAATCAATTCACTCTGAGCGTTGATATCTCTCTTTCTCCACTTTCACTTAATTTCTATTTACCACCCATAATCATCACGATCACTTTTGTTTGTTTTGTTAAACTAAATTTTGTTTCGTTACGATAGCGTTGTTATGTTATGTTCTTTTTAACAGGTTCTGTTATTGATAAGGACATGCGAACGCTTCAGCCAAGATTTGTTTACGTAGTCGCCGCTGTTGTTGTCTAAGCAGCACGCTGTCGCTTCAGTTCCACTTTCTTTCATATCTCGCACTTGTACGTAAACACAAGATTGCAAAGAAAATAACAAGATTTTTCGTAATTGTTGTTGTGTGCTTTTGCTACAATCGCTTCTGGCAAACAGGTACTAACTACCGATACCGGCCGCAATGAACCCCTTGGAAGAACGACGACGATCGCTCCAATTGTTTTGGATTCCGGAATAAGACTAATTGTACCAGGGCTAACAAGTACCTGAGATACTTGATCACATTTACGTAGAATAATAATAATAACAACAACAACAACAACTCCCAATACAACAAAAGCAAGCCAGAACAACAAGTGCAAGACACACAAACGTTCGTTTCTATGATAGGCGATACACTCGCTCATACCAAGCAAACGACAACCACGACCGCCGGATCGTTGCTTGATCACTCCGGTGATCATATTCTGGCAATTATTATATTTAAAGTTTTTTACCATTTACTTAACAAGCTAAGTACACGAAATTTAACAATATTAGTTATAATCAAAAAACAAAAACATATTGACATTTATTGTTTAGAAGAATTCCCAGTGAATTTGTATATTTACCCCCTTTTTTCAATGGTTTATTCGGCACTAACTCGTTTTGAATCACTTTCTTAGCATTCTGTCAGTGTCGCTATATCTTGATCTCAGGTATCAGTTAGCAGGCCCACTGAGATTAGATATTTCTTGTCATTCCTTCTTCTTATCTCTTAATGCCGCACCGCTAAGAAAAATTGTTTAAATGCGGTTAAAACATTTAGCTGAAAATGGAAATAATATATAATGTAGTATACATTTTCTTGAACCACAATAATTGTGTTCAAATTCAGTATATTTTTATAAATAAACTGATATTAACTCACCAAATTACCATTCAAAACAAACATGACAGTACTAAATTTCAAACGCCTAAAGGTATGCTGCCATTCATTAAGAATATTCCCAAATATGCAGAGGTGAACAGCGGCACACTTAAACCCTACCCCTACTGAAATCAGCTTGCCGGAGCCTGTTTCATTTCAACCTTATCTAGCATTAAGAAAAGCACAAAAAGCTCTAACAAATATAGAAGAACAGGTGACACGTTTTTTTAGACAGCTGGATCATACCGCCGAACGTTTATGAAACTATCGAAATGGCTCTAGAAAATATGGTGATAGCATAAAGAAAGACTTGCATACCCGCACATTTGTACCATACCCCCACCTACCTGATACTTCCCTCACAATATAATAATAACAACACATCGGTCAAAACTTCACGGATCTGAAGAAGAAAAAATAGTTTCATTCGCTACTTTATTCATAAGAAATTCTACTTTAAAAGTGATACAATCAGTCAACAGATTTTCTAGCAAGGCGATGCTTTTTTATAAAAAAAAACTAGGACTCCGTTGATCTAGTTCTTTGGATCAAATCGTTTTCCTGATCGGCAGCATTTTGTGATGGTTCCTCATGTAATCACCTCATGGTGACCTTACCACCTTGTTTAATATCAACAAACCACTAAAAATTATTGCTTTCGAAGGAGTAGTCATAAGACTTTTCAAGCCATTGACGAGTTTGAACGGTATTTTTTTTTATCAATGTTTAATTAACAAGCAAAAGTGCACTTAGGAGTGCTTTAACTCAAATCTAAAATAATTGAAATTTCAAGCTACTTTCGAATGTTGTCATTTTCCAAAAAGAGTATCGATTTTTCGTTAAAAGCGACATCTGTGTTTTTGAGACAACACATTGATAGATAGTAAGTTTTGAAAGATTTAACTCAGCTTGCGAAATTGGGTAAATATTTCACATGAAAATTTAGCTAAATTACTCACAAATAGGGTTACATATGTTAGACCTATCAGTTAGTGAGCCATCGCCTTTAGTGGGAGTTAGCGATTACCAACATTTTTGATACTGATGCTTGTTAAATACGACCTATTTCACTTTTCGGGTTAGCGTGGTTTCTTCTAGTCGTATTTATTATCGCGTTTTTATAATCATGTAAAATATATGTAGAAGAGAAAGAGCAACAGCTAGCCAGCCTGTCTGAAGCTTCGTTTGGTTCAAAGTGCTCGGTAATGTTTTTGCCCATCTTAATAAATACTTTGTGTCGACGTCCGGTGCCATCTTACACATCCAAGATGTATAAGCTTCGGGGAAACGCCACAATTTCAGAAGCTTTTACTTGTTGATTACTCGACTAGTTGAAGTGTTCGTCAGACACATCGGTGACCGCCGCTCAAATAATGATAGGTGGTTGTATGTATGCAGAGTTGAAGCCGCGATCATACATGCAGGTTTATAGTCGACGAAAAGATGGTTTGCGTCGACGTTTTTTGAGACTTCGCCATGCTACTATCATCGGGCATGTATTCGGTGATTCAGATCGTATGCATTCTGATCAGCAGCTTTTATTTTGCAGTCGAAAATGCCTCTACTTTGATGTTTCTAAACTTTGATACTGCTATTCTAATCTCGTATTTTATAGGTGTTGTTCATAGAAGAAGCGTGCTTTCTATAAGTGCAGCATACTCTACATATCCGTGACCCGATTTTCGACGATTTGCTTCATACTTTACCGTTTGTTAAATCGCTGTATCTTTATATATTCTCGGCTTGCCATTCTTTTCGCAATCATGCCTTTCGGCTAAGTAGATGTATTGTCTTTCTTCTTATATCACATACTGCCAGCACTTACTACAATTAACTGAAGAGTTGTCATTTATGCAGCACTATTTTTGTTAGAAGCAATGCTTAATTATTCAACAATGCTTGTGCGAGTTTTATTGTACCATGTGAACTAATTGCTAAAATCAAGTGTACTGCACTGGACAATGTGCTGCTTTGGTAACCTTTAATTTGCGCTTATTCCACTGCGAGAAATGCATATGTTGGTCATTGATCGCTTATTCGTTTCTCTTAGTTCGTAGTAGTTTTCATCTATTTTACTTTATTCGGTTAAAACCTCAACCACGTAGTGAATGGAATGATTTTTGGCTTGCTCGTTTCAACCTCTGGACATATACCGAGCTATTTTAAAGACCTTCTCACATTTAATTAGTTTCTCCGCGTGTCAGTTTTCAGTGTCACCGTCCGCTACCTTACAGTCAGCATACGTGGTACAATTGCTTAACCAGAGATTACGTCTACAAATGCTAAAAACAAATTTCATAATATCTATATAGATAAATACAACATGTTATATGAATATATTTTATAAATAAATATCAAATTTATTTGTTCTTAAACGTAGCTTAGGAATAGTCGCTAACAAAAATAAAAGCAGAAATTCAAGTTCTTCTTCAAATAATACCCGAATTTGGTAGTGATCGTCACAAAATTAAGTACAGGTGATCAAGACAAATGACTGATTTTAATAAGAGAGATACAAATTCCATGATATGAATGAGATTATTCGAAAAGATATCGACTAAAATTTGCTGATAAACCCGATACAACAGAACGGATATTAACTCGTATTCTGCATAACCATCAAGGGCATCTGGGTACTAAAATGGTCATCATTATGCAGTGATATTGAGTCCACTTCACTTCTTTCTCTCGACTCCGAGTCTGCTAAGTTTCTCAGTTCTCTGCGTCTCAGACGACTGTTGCGCACGCTGTAGCCGAAGAAGATAATTATGCCTATGGCTATCCATATACTGAAACGAACCCAAGTCATTATGTCCAACTTGATCATCAGATAGATATTAATGAGCAGTGAGAAGCCTGGAACCCATGGTACAAATGGAACTTTGAACGCCAAGGTTGACGGCGAAACCGGCTGACGTGACATTATGTACAAGGTCATGAAGAGCGACATAGCGGTTAGGCCGACTTTAACGATATCAGTGACTGTGATCGAGGTGAAATTTTCTTCAAATACTTTGAGAACATGCGTTAAGAGGATGCATTGTAGGACTACAAAAGGAAAACTGAATTGTGATGACTGCGATTATGGTTTTTGGGTTGACGTCAACTTACCATACAGAGAGATCATGACTGTGACTATTCGGGCAGTTTTTTTGGTGGGCACCACGGATCTGGGTATGTTGAACAGCATCTTTAAAAAGCTGCAGTCGTTTTCATTGTGGTCCATCAGGACCCGCCCATTGGCAAAATGGCGGCTGTCGCGTCTTTCACCGCTTTCGTAGCGTAAAATCAAAACACAGGCGGCCACCATGGAATAGGCCAAAAAGGTGCCGATAGACATCATATTCATTAACTGTTTCAAGTTAAACATGGCGGCAAAGATGCCAGTGAGAAATCCCGTCAAGAGAGTACTGTTCAAGGGCGTTTTGTGCTTTGAACTGATTTCACCCATAAACTTGAAGAGCAGTCCGTCGGTAGCCATAGCATACACGATACGTGGCAATGGGAACATTGAACCCATTAAACTAGTGCACATGGCACAAATGGCGCCAATGGAGACTACGTATTTAGCTACAGTCCAGCCGTAAATGCTGAACACGTGAACTAAGGGAGCACTTTCATCTTGCTCATAGTAGGGCAGCATCATGGTCAAAACAGTTGAAATGCCAAAGTAGGCCAAAAACACCATGGCGAGGGAAGTGATGACAGCAAATGGAATGGATTTTTTGGGATTCTTAGCTTCTTCACCAGCGGTGGCAATACAATCGAATCCGATGAACCCATAAAAGCAAATGGCTGCCCCTCGTATAATGCCCGTAAAACCATAAGGGGCAAAGCCGCCATCACCATAACCTGGTGGGATTTCGGAAGAAGGTAGCGCCCAATTTCGGGTGGATACTGAAAGAGGAACATGCAAATATAACAAGTTGTAGCAAGTTGAAGTTTAAGGATAAGGAGAGAATAATATCCGAATAAAGTCAAACGAGAACGTTTGACACTGTATGTAAACAAACGTTTTACCTTTAAATAGACCTGCTATGATGACGAATAATACGACGCTAAGATTAAGGAGAGTAAAGACGGTGTTAAGACGAGTCGATTCTTTGGCGCCCAAAGCTATGGCCCCAGCAAATACAATGGTCACGCCGAAGGCAAAAATATCGGGATATTCGTTAAGACCCTCAATATTCATGGGCAAATGAGTACCCAAGAACTTTTCCATAGCGTGATCGCACAAGTTATCCAAATAGGAACTTAAGCCTTTGACAACACTGGCGGCACCTATAATTGAAAGAAGTTCAATAGAAAATATTGTTAGTTACAATATGTCACGGAACCAATACAAAAATGGCACATTTAAGTGAGACGAAAAAGTGAAATTACTAATAGTCCACATCACAGCCGAATTTGATTTGGAATTGCGTTTTGAGGGAGAACAAAAAAAAAAACAAAGTCTGAGGCATACCACCATTTCGGGGTTTCCGATACAGCACAAATAGTGTGAAGCAGAGATCAGTATTTCCGTAAAGCTAATACATCTTTAATGTGCGGCATAGTACTGACCGACACGAAGCCGAGGCTTTAGTTTGGGTGATATCATATCATGGCATTTCTTCTAAATAGTTTTGGAGATGATTATGGGAAAAGTTTCAGTAAACACGATCTGTACCATCATCGACAAAAGCCATATATTAATTGCGTACGCTGATGACACAGACATCAATGGTCGAAAACTGTGAGACGTTACTGTAGTTTTGTTAAGCATAGAGAAAGAGTCAGCAAAAATGGGTCTGGCAGTAAACCAGAACAAAACCAAACCAAATTTTTTTTCGATAACCAAAAAGTTCACTATTTTGGCACACAACGTAATACTTCTACTTCGGCTCCACTCTAAACCAGATTGTACCAGACTGTAGTTCTAACTGTAGTCCTTGTTGTACAACACAGAGTTGTGGATAATGACACGAAGGGGTGGTGCAGTTCTATTAGTCTTCGAGAGGAAAATTGTCGAGAGAAAAATATCGATTGCGTTTGGTAGGTTGTTTGCAGATGAAAAAAAGAAAAAAGAAGCCCACAAGACCGAAACGTTTGGAATATGTTCTGAAACATTATAATTTTGAAACTAAATATTTTTATAAACAATGATTTTAGAATTTAAAGTGTAATTTCAGTTCCTCCACTTTGATTCTAAAATTCCGCAAGTTTTTTAAATATATTTCGTAAGCTAGAGAGAAAATGAGATGAGTCTTAAATAGAAGCCCATCTTTTAGTAGTTGATGTTTCGTTTCTCGAAACCGAATCATAGTTACGGAGACTATGGCTAGCATAAGAAATAAGCAATTTTTCCGAAAATTTACATAGAATATCTCAAGATTTCGAACCAATCCGAAACTTCCGATAAGTGTCGAAATCTACGCACCAAAATCTATCCGCAACAACACTCAATCGCGTTCCGCAAACAGTAAAAAGATATGCTTCTTTCGAATTATGGGGCAAATCATGAATAGTTAAGAAAATAAACTGCTCAAATTTGTATAAAGTTAAAAAGTTGAAAATATTTTCCTTCTAAAATAAAGAATAACTTCTCTTAAAGCGTTTTCGCAAATATTTTCGATCCAGCCATCTGGTTTGGCGAGCCAGGCTATTTTAAAAATACATTTAAACGTGCTTTACTTTGGCATGCTCAATATCCTTCTTGTGTTATAAACGACTTTAACTTTTGTTTATATTTTAATCATATGTTTTTCGTCCTAATCCAGAATTTAGGGTACTACTAGAATGGTATTATTTGTTGCGATTCATTTCTTTTCTACTTATAGGTAGAAACATTTTCTTTGAAATCATCGATGATTTAAATCAATAAATAAAATGTAAATAATGTTGGTGTTCACAGATTCATAGATTTCCTTAATAAAAGATTGAATGCAAGATAAATCAACAAACAAATTATTTAAATAAAAAACAAAGAACAGTTTCGACAGAGAAGTTTGATCCTCGTTGTATACACTTAACTATCCACTAGCCTGCAATTATAATTGATTAAACACTAAGGGCCAGTTATGTCAAAGGATGTTTTCTGCCACAAAAGGACTAATTATATGCTTAAATCAATAAAAGTGGAAATGGCTTTTGTAATTACACACTGGAGTCGAATATGGAATGAACAATAGACGAGACTTTTACAATTTGATGAAAATCTTTTGGAAAAGAGGCGTTGCAAATCTAAATAACTAAAGCATAAAAAGAAATTTAAAAATAATTTGCATATACGAGCATAACCCGAATATAATAATTATGAGATATATGAATACAATTCTACACAAATTTAAAGCCATAGAGGCCCATTTTGCAACATATGAAATTGTTCAAATGTAAGTCGGTGGCTTCATTGAAACCATATGACAAAGTAAAACATTTGCTATAAGATTTACTTCACAGATTCCGACGGGCTATAATGTGCGCTTTGCGGCATTACATTTTTTATTTCAATTTAGTCTTTTTTTATTTGCTTCTTGTTCTTCCTTCTTTTTGTGTTGCCGTCCGTTTTGTTCCCATTGATTCTGTACAAAAATAATCATAACTGTTTATATATCAATTAATACTGTGTCCCCAATCAAATAGAAATCAATCAACTCAATTAAACGCTGATCGTTTATAAAGTCGCGAGTAATTTAATCTTGTGTCTTCTTCCCCGACACACAACATGTCTCATCAGCTGCCTGCACCACCAGCCAGTCTGCATCAAATGTGCAATGTACTTACCTATGGCATACTCCAAGATCAAATTCCAGCCAATTATGAATGCAATGAATTCACCAATTGTAACATAACTGTAGACGTAGGCCGAGCCAGCTCGTGGCACTCGTGCCCCAAATTCAGCATAACATAGACCGGCAAATATAGAGGCTATGGCAGCAATGAGGAAGCTGAAGATCACGGCAGGACCGGCATATATCTTGGAAACTTGACCAGCCAACACGTATACGCCCACACCCAGGGTGGAGCCAATGCCCAAGGTAGTCAAATCGAATGCCGACAATACCTTGGCTAATTTGGATTCGCTGGAATCCTCGATGGGTTTTTTGCGACTTAATGTCTGGTATATGCTCTTGAAACCGGGGAATGGCATCCTACAGCGAAACGAAGAAAGAAAACACAATGTTATTAGCCCATTTTGGCGCTGTGGTTTTCTATGAATCCGAATCAGCATATCATCACGTAGTCAATATACTTTAAATGATTTCTATTGAATACAGTACAGTGTAACGCCGTTCGTATGAATGCCATGACTTGGGGGCTTATTTTAAAAAATCACAAGTTTTAATAGCTCAATTCGCAACTTTTTGCGGTAGCACAAACGCTTGTTTGTACGTCCTAAAGAGTGTTTAACAGATATTGAACAGTTGGTTTAATTGACACTATCTTGTTAATAAGCGAACATGAAATTGCCACCGAAAACAATGCGACTCAGCTCAGTTGATCTTCTTTATTTGGGTAAATTTAGGTTTTACGTAAACATGGCCTAGCAGAGTATTTATATCGTTTTGTTTTATGACCGTAATTATTAATATCACGAGAGATGAACATTCGCAATTCTCGCCTTAAATTGCCTATTTAGCACTATTTCATTTATAAACTATATAGAGTTTGTTTAAAGAAGTAAAGAACACCGAAACTCATTTACAATCAAAAACAAATTTCGCAAACGACGAACAAGCTCAGAAATGGAAACATGTTAACATTTAAATTTCATATGTAAAGATAACTGATTGTTTGATTATATTTCTTCACCGACATTAAATTGAATTATTCGCGCATTTTTGTTATCACGACTGACTGCAAGTTTACCTTTGGGCTGTCTGTCAGCTACTTTCTTAGTGTTTCCGATATTTCTGCAGACTTTCTCTGCGAACCGCGTTTTAATAAAAACTGATCTAAAAACTTTAGAAGTGTTTCTTTAAATACCCATTCTTTTCTTTGAACGACTTAAAACCGATTTCTGGTGGTGAGTTTCCGCCATTTAGTTATCGATATTGAATTAAAGCTTTAAGCTTAGCTTGTATAGGAAGTGCAATACAGAGATTCATAAAATTACCGCTAGGGTAAAATGTAGAGTTACCAGATAAATTTTAGGTGAATAAAAAATGGTTTCAAAATGTTATAAATTCTGTATCTAATTCCAAATAAGTCTGTTTCATTGGTATTGTAAGGGATAGTAAAAGAAAATAAATGTTATTATTATTATTATTTTTTTTTTTTGTTTTAGCGTTAATAACAGACTGAACTGTTCTAAATAAGGTATTGCATTAAAACACAGTTAAGATGCATAAATCAGTATGAGATTGGTCAAAACTGCCCGGGCGAGTTTGTTGAAATTGAAGGTCCATCTTGAAAAATTTCCGGCCGTTTTTTTTCAATGATGTCTTTCAGTTTAATAGGGAAAACTAAATCATAAACATGTAACATTCATTTAGCTATAATGAAACAATTTTGCCAAACAAAGGTGACCCGATGGCTATTATTTGGGAGGGATTATGGGGAGATCTTTAAGGTAAATACTGGGGCCCTGCATGAAAATATTCGTACTCCAATACATACGAGTAGTGTATGCTATTGAAATACGCATTCGAATATATTGCGTAAATGCAAAAAATGAACAAAGTTATGTAGAATATCAGTATGTCTGTGTTTCTCTGTGGTGAATATTGGCCCCTGGCTATAAATTGTAATAAAAAGCTTTCAAGTTTTCACCTTCCCAGCATTTTAGAGAAAAGTTGTAGCCACCAACAGTGTAAGTTAAGCTTTTATTGGTTTGAAATACTAAAACGTCTGATAACTGAACTAATTTCAGCACCACCACATTTTTTGATTACTTAACGTAATTATACAGAAATTTGAAACAAATCTTTGCCATTGTTGTTCCAATGACACCCAACAAATCTCAGTTTTCGCAGGCGAAATTGGAGCTGACACTTGTTGTCGCTCCAAAATCAATTCGATCAGAACACAATTGACCAGACATTCTATTCTCAACATTCCACACCAGATTGACAGCGGTTTTTAAAGCAAAAGTCGAACGGCTAAAGTGGCATCGAATCCATGCATCGAATGAGCCACGATGAAAGAGAAACAAATTCATTGCCGGCAATAGCCGAATGAGTGCGATTTCATTTCACGTGTTTCCAACACTTTCATCGTCACAACACTTTTAAATGCAATTACGAATATGTATTGCGGTGGCTGGTGGTTATCGGCCTATGTATGATGAAGGGGGGAATGTACAAAAGAACGAAAACTAAACAACAAATCAATAAAACAATTATTGTACTGAACATGCAAACTAAATTTAAACAAACAGATATTTGATGGCTGTGCTGACGATAGTTTAAAAATACATGAATGGATGAATTGTACCATACGTAGGAGTCTCAATGCACAAGAAACCGGGTTAATTTTATATCTATTTGAAATCGGAACGTACCTACGTTAGAATTCGTCACCATTAGGTAGAATTACCTTGTGGCTACGGCACAGGTATAGTTAGCACTTTTGTTTTTAGCATTACTTACCCAATACTTTCTAAAAATTCCTCCATTTCTGTGTTGACTCGCACGTGCAAATATCACAAGTGGTATTATTTAGGAAATATTCTTCAATGACTTCACACGACTTTTATTTTTATGAAAAACTTTTACAAAACGTGCATCATTCTGTACCGGTGGATGGGTAATGGCTTCTTTTACTCTCTGCCAGAAACGGAATGCGAATGTCTTGACGTTTGTTTGCTTGCCCTAAAGCTATTTGGTATCCATAAGCTCTACAATTGTTACTCGACAGCTGTTACCCGCCACGAGAGATTTATAGCCGGAGAGAGAGAAAAAAAGAAAACCAAGCACATTTCTTCACATATTTGAGAGCACATCAGAAATAAGAGCAGTTTAAGAGTTGCCATGACAATAATAAATGATTTGAATATTTTGTTTAATGTTTTTGTCAGGATTATTGTAGTTAGTAATGTGTAATGTAATACCATATTAAACCGCTATATAACAATATATACAGCTGATAATAGAGTTTTAATCTAAAAATGTACATATAAAAAAATACGTACAATACAAAATACATTTACAATGAAAATTAAAAAATCTGCACAAAATACTAAAGCTAAATAATTTAAAAAAACAATAATTTTATTAAGTATTAAACATTTTACAAACTACCAATTTATTCTCGATTTTTTAAAAGTTAAAAAAAAACAAATAAGTTGTATTTACTAAAAATTTTAAATGCTAAAATTAAGTATTTTGAATTTTTTCGAATTTTGAGGGTTTTTTTTTTTTTTGTTAAAAAACTTTAACATTTAACAATTTAATTTATTTCTTTTTTTGATATAATATATTTTTTCATTAACAATAATTTGTTATTACTTTTTCATACTCAAGAATTTATTTTTAAAAGATATATTGAAGAATAACAGAAAAATACATATGTGTAAATATTTAATTAAATAAATTCAATTTCAAAAAATATCGAAGAAATAAAAATTTGTATTGCAAATGGAATTTTGTGCAACGAATCGTCGGATATATTACAGAGGCTTACGGTCGATCGATTTTATCAGAAATACGCGCATATGAATGGTACAGTGTGGTCGAGTGTAGGAAAAGCTTGTGAGAAATGGTCGCTGAACTTTTGATTTGCTTTCGTTTCAACTTCAATAATATAAATTATTTAAAATCTGTTGCATCGAGTTTTCTGACGTTTGGATTTTGTATTATTATAAATGTAAAGAATGATCAGATCTCGTTTCCAAAATGTCTTACTTAATATTTTTATCCCTGAATGTGCTGAGTTTACCAGTTTTTTTTTGTCATTCCATTAGGTATTGGCAACTCTGCTTGTGTATTCACTCTCTTAAGGGTGAGTTGCCTGTGGCACATTTACACATACGGTGAAACTCTTTTGCTGCCGAAACGTCTTTTGCTCAAATGATGAATTATACAGTTTGTATTACATCAGAACGTAGACACGACGTTTGTAGTCTTAAGAGGTATGAGAGGTATGAGAGAAGAAATAGTAGTGCGCGTAGTTGCCACAGCTATGGAAATGTTCCCTAGACGTGAAATTCTTGATCGCCCTGTACAAAAAAATATCTTTTAGTAGGATAGTTTATAAAAAAAATTGTAAAATAGTTTATTTCATTTCCAAAGTATTACCACATTAACATTTCCATTTCCTTCCCACTTAATTGAGTGGAAATGCTGTGCAAATCCCTTGGGATATTATTAATTTTTCATCGCATTTAATATTCGTTCGAATTCAAACATATTTTACTGATGTTAATTAATTAAACATTGGAATCACTGCTAATACGGGTTGGCGATCCTATTGTTCAGTTCAATTTGCTATTCATTCATAATCGTTTTTATGTCCTCAATCAAAAATCCATGTATTTAATTCAATTACAGACCAAAAAGTGTATGGATGAATGCTGCGGCAAAAACGGTTTAGTGCATTTTTTTTTTTTTTTTTTGAATATAAAAACAAAAGTTTATGTAAAAAATTCACGCGACCAGAAACATTCGCACAAACACTTCCACTTTCGCAGCTTTTTGAATAAACATACCATCCATACACATGTCAGTAGGTTTGTGTGCATCTATAAGTACACGTGTGTGTGTGTGTGCTATTACCCTACGTTTGTGTGTAGACGGATAAACACCAAAACAATGTCATAATTAAATTAAAACACGGATATGCCCACACACACACACACATGTGTACACGTATGTACACATACTCGTACATACTACACATTGCGTATGACTGTTGTTTATGCAACGTGATAACTTTTAATGCGTCCTCTATCCCATCCTTGATCGCCTTGTACGAATTTTGTTCATAAACAACTACAGCAAAAACTCAACACCACGACCACACACAAAACCCACATCCATTCCTGAGGCAATCGCCTAACTTTGCCCGGGCTTCACCTCCCTCTCTGTCAACAGTTAAATAAGAAAAAACCGGAGAATATTTAAAATTATTGCTATAAATTATTTCGTGTTTTTTCCTTAGTGCAACATTACAACAGCAACAACAAAAATCTCAATCGAAAAATGCCAATTGAAAGAGGCGTGAGAAAAAATGTGAAGCCCGCTTTTAGGCGATTTTAAATCAAAAACTAACACATTCAAACAAAAAAGTGTTCATAACACGCACACATGTATCCACACTGCGGTCACACAGATGGTGTTGCTGTTGGCGTCATGGCTGCCGCTGCGTCGGCTGTTATTGTTGGTGATGATGTTGGTATTATTCTGACGGTTGGTTGGTTGCTCGGTCGGTCGATATGTTTGGCATGTTGATTTTAGCTGTTGTCCAAAGTATCATTTATCTTGTTGTTTAGTTTATTTAGAATTTTATTTGAAAACCACAGAGGATTTTTGCTGGCGTTACTGTTGCACCAAATGTAGAAGCCGAAACTTTGGATTAAATCAAAGGGCCTCCAAATAGTGATATTGATATCTCACCAATGACAAAGAATCAGCGAAAGCTGCTTTGATGGGAAACCAGGGCTAAGTTAAGGTTGCAGCCAACAAATAGTTTTCATGCTTGTAGTAATGCGAACCATTAAAACTTTGGTCTATATTCTGACACTGATAAATTGAATTAATGGCTTTAAGTAATTGGTCAAGAAACAGGACAATTTGGATTTTAGCAATTTTTCTCAGAATGCAGCTTGGTAATTTTAAGAATTTTTACAATAATTAAAAAAATATCGCCTATAAACCTGAAAAGTGTTGATTGTGTGCATTTTGCATTTTAGTAACAAAAATTCTCGAGTTAAACTGTTAAAATTTAGAGATATTCCAAAGCAATTGCCGAATGTCGAAAAATCTGTGTTTTTGATTTGGACAAAGATTGTGAGAGATATATATAGAAACAACAGCCGCCCATTATTAGCATTCTTTGAATTTAGTTTGGACAATATGCAAATCTGACTAAAAAGGAAGCGGCATCTATGGTAATGGGGGTAATAGATACTAAAATATGCACTGCTATTGTGAAAAACGAATTGGCACCGCAGTTTAAAACACAGAAATGAGAAAATTTATAATAAATATAGTATGCAGAAATAATATGCATGTCTGACGTCTAAGTATCGCGTAGATAGTACGAAAGAGAGATTTAAATGGTATTAAAATATAGTTAGATTTATATTTCCTAAAGGACACAATGTTTTATAGAGTGTTTTATACGATTGGAATGAGATGAATCAGGAATAATATTACTGCTTATTTTGATGGTCATTAAGGATCTGTTTCCGAATCATTTCCTTATATGAATGGGAAATAAATCATTGCAGTTGCTTTATTTTTTCATCATTTCAACTGCCCCCCTTCCTAACTTTGAACGCCTAATACCTAATACTTTTTCACACATCAAATGAAATATTCGCTTGTCTCAAAGGAATTCTTCCAAAGAAGGGCTTCCCAAGTGCTTTGATTCGCCACTGGATATGCAACACTCTTGCGGATATACGGATGGTCGTGGGTGTGTTGTTGCCTATATGTGGACCATATTTCTGCGCCCACACACCCGTACGTAGATAGATTCAAATGGCAACCAAGCCCAGCCATAGCAAAATATGTTTTGTATATGATACAATATGAATTGTTGTTTTGTACATCGTAGTGGAGCCTCTTGTTTCTGGTTGCCGCTGTTGGTAAAAGTAATAAATATTTTTGTTAACCATAAAAACCAAATTGTTTTGTTTAATACGTAAATACAAACAAGGCAAATATTTATTTTTTATTATCAAAAAAAAAAAAAATCAACAAGATCCCGTATTTAATCCCTAACAAATCTATATAGTTGTTACCCCTCTCAGTTCATATTATTTAATGGGATTTTCCAATTTACGACCAAATGCCAATCGACTGCTTCTGATGCGAGATTCAGGAAAGGGCAAGGACTCAATTTCTTGCGCCTCAATTTCGGGAGATTCATTAATAATGTCTTCCTCGTCCAAGGGTGGCCCATAGATATCTTGTGGTTGTTGGGCGGGTGGCAAATATGTGCCGGCTGCCGGCGTTGCCTGGGTGAGCAACTCAACCTGTACTTCCTCGTAGGCCAATGTTGTTGTTTCTTCCAGCTGCACTTGAGTCCTCGTTGCTGTCTCTGTGGGCAGTTCAAAGAGAATGTCTGGTTTAAAACCCGCAGCAGGGTACGGTGTCTCCCCCAACCTCGACAATTTCATTCTATTGTTGCATAACCTTGAACTTTTTCTTAAGTTTAATGCCTCCGCGGTAAAAAGTCCAAAAGCGATTATCGCCAAAGCTTTAAGCCAATTATAAGCCATTGTTGCTGCTTATCGTTTCTATCGTTATCTTTGGTCTGGGCTGTGTAACAACTTATTTGGCAGTAGCGACTTAATCCATTTTTGTCCCTTCTTTTATAAGTATTCGTGTTCGCATCTACTGACGATCCGCACATAATCCCTGGAATGGTTAACAATTCTGTAAATTTTTCATTTCCAATTTGTCGAATAAAGCTTTAACCCGTTTTAAAATTCTTTTAACCCCTAACAATTTGATTCGAGTTTCAGCTGTGCATACTAATGGCTAGGGGACGGACGGACCCCAGTTCATTTCGATACGGAGCGGTGTGTGTTTGAATTTGTATGGCCTGGATGGCATATGAATCCATGTTTGGCCTTTAATAGTTTAAACGCCTTCTAATTCATACAAATCTTTACATTTCAATCGATTTTTATTAGTTAATTTTTGTGCGTTTCGTTCGATTTGTTTGTTAATGAGAATTGCTGTCAGCAAACATGTGGACGGACACGTTTTACAACTGCCACTTTGTGTTGCTACCTGACTGTAGGTTTGTCGATTATATTGATTGTCTTGGTTATTTTTCGCTTTTGAATTCAAATTATACATTCATATGCTTATTTATATTTTAATTTGTTGTCATGTCAATGTTAACAATCTTATCAACATGAATTATTCTTTACATTTGAAGTGGCCATATAATGTAATTTTGTATCGAATTCAACGGGGGTAAGGAAGGAACAACCCTTCCTGTTGTTTTTATTGGATTTAATGTGTTATGGAGTGTTTGTGAACAACATTTTTTCAGGTGCGAAGATAACAATAATGCTCTATGGAATAACTCTTATTTTCAAAATTGTTGGTTTTCCTTTTCCAAGTTATGCATCCAAAGAAGCAAATATTCATCACATTTTGTGATAGGAAGTGGTGCGTAATTACCAAGGAAATTAACATAGGGTTGTCATAGAAGAGGAACACTATTTTATGATACCTTTTCTTTACATATCCATGAATGCTGTAGGTGTGATAAGAATTCAAATCTTTAGTTGCATTTTTCTATTACTCAAAAGAATTGATTTTTGGTCCAGAAAATGTTCCTTCAGATTATGTGGTCAGAAAAATCGTTCCATAGGAAAAGTATTTAATCAATATAAATAATTGCACTAAAATTGCTTTCGAAATAGCACTCTTAAGAGTTGTTTTTTTTACCAAAACTGCCCGACTGATTCCGTAAAAAGCCATTACGCAGGCACAGAACTGAAAAAGCACATAATATTCCGTAGGATCGAAGCTTATACACCCACTACCATTAACTGCAATCCACAATATTATTAATGGAACTTAACGACATAGATTTTATGGAGATAGGAAACGAATATGTTTGATTTGATTTCCGAATATTTATAGTTTTTATAAACGGAATGATAAACTTAAAATATCGGTCAACATATAACGAAGGATTTTTTCCCAAAGACTTTAAATGAAACTCCTTTAAAAGAAATTACGTTTTCGAAGCTTATTGTGCCCCTAAGAAATAGATTTTGGAGTATTTCATATTAAGATGTTTTTCGCGATGTTGGGAATTGAACCATCGTTTTCAAGAAGCCGATTTTTGTTTTGAAAGTAGTTTAAAAGTTCTTCGTTGCAAACAGTAAATATGCATGGATAGCATCTAAGAAGTGATGAAAATTTAATTCTTTTTGAAGGTTGTTTGGCTTTGTTTTTTGCTGGGTAACGCATAGTCATGATCAGGGTTGAGGAGTCGGAGTCAAAAATAAAAAAAACTTTGAAATACCACAAATTATCTAGCAAACATTAACTTAAAATACTCAGATTTTACTTAAGTATTTCTAAACAGGAAGAGAAAATTAGGATGATTCAAACAACAGACAATGTAATTAATATAAATTTTTTCCAAAAACAAACAAAAATTATATTTCGCATTGCAAAAAAAGAAGAAAAAAAGCATATAGTGGTGCATAACATAGGGTGGCGCATAAGCAACGCTAAGATTTGATCAATGAAAGCATTATTTGTTTAAGCATTTTTTCGTCTCTTTACAGAATTAACTAAGGCTGAGTACAGAACAAAGAACCAAAGTTGTTCAATTTTACTTTGAAAGTTAGCATTCTATTATTCAGGTCACATCGAAATTTCTTCTTCCTGCAAAAATTTACCCATTGGTTCAGCGTTTTGGGCAACAATTGGCTGTTTGTGATCTTCCGCGTGGTGGAAGGCCTCGTGCAGTTCGAAATGAAGTGACCATTGCGGGGCTGTCAGCAGTTAGAGATGTCTAGGCGGTCTTTGCGAAGAATTTTACATATGTTACATCTCTTCCCATATAAGATGCAATTGATTCACGTGTTAAAACCAAATGATGCACAAGAACGCGTTCAATATAGTCGCCGTTAACGTTACTTATGCGCCATCCTTTATAAAAAAAAAACTTGGACTCGGATCAGACGTGGTTCAGTGAAATCCGTCTTATGGAAAATGTACACCGAAAATTAACCACATGCTGCATTTTTACCTTAATTTAAACAGGTTAAATTAACCATTTACACAAAACAATTTTTCAAGCTCTTGGGAATTTTGATGCTGAATGTAAAATTAGCTTGTGTAAAATTATTGGAAAAGTGGACATGTTTGGGGTAAACGTTGTTCATTTGTTCTTTTATTCATTTGTTTTGTAATTGTGGTACTAATACGTTTAAAGATTACTATGATATTTCGGACTACGTGTGAAATGTAGATTCTGGATATCATATAATCTTGGCTGCTAAATTACCCGTCAGAAGTGTAAAATTGACTTATCTTGTTGGATCCAAATGCCGTCGGAATCGCGGACTGCAGTCAGGCAAAGTCTTTGTCAAACATTACTGAATAGCAATACCATAACAGTTTGACAGTCTGATCTGGAAATAATGCTTCTTAGCTTTACTAAAAATGGTGAAATTGAACGGAAAGGTTTGTTAATTTTTTATGATAGGGTGTTGCAGCACATTAGGTGACCTCTAGAAAAAATTATAAAGTTGTTCTCCTCTAGCATCATTCAGCTGCCAGAACATTTTGCTGCAAATGAGTTAAAAGTTTGACTACAGAATTCTTTCCAATATGAACTCAACTACATCCGTATTTTTGATGCAGTGTACAGAAGAGGTTAGCTGGCTACATTTACCTGAGGTCATCTGACCTGCAATCATTGAGGCAGTATGTCACAACATACTTTTTGGAAACGTCTAGACCTATATTCAAAGCAAGGTCCTCTGGCTATTTTCGACTAGTTTTTCATTCTCTGGTATATTTTGCGAAGAAACAAAGAAAATAACACATAGAATTTGATATTTTGTTCAACTCTAGTTTGGCAATTCTCGTTCTTATTGGATTTCCTTAAAACTTTTATAATTTTGTGATGAGATCAAGCTAAAATGCAATGCAATAATTTTCTTCAAAAGGCCCGTAATAACATAAGGCAAGGCCAGATTTTATTTTAAGACGGTTACAACATATTTTAGCCGCATAAATTGCAGGAAAATCGTTTAGACCCTACCTTGAGACTCCATTTGAAAACGACTGCTGCGACAACTTTGATTCATGTCCTTTCCCAGGCTATTGCGTTAATATTTTATAGATATTTATGTAGGAATGACAAAGATATCAAACACCGATAGATCTGACCTAAATGCGCCACAAGTAAAAGAAGAGACAAAAATAGTAATAAGTCATTAAAGGACGGGAACTTTGGATATGTTGACAGAATGAGGTCTCATTAATCTGGTAACTTTAACGTTTATCAATAGGCAGGTTAACAAGTATGTTATCATTCTGTATAAGTTAACTTATATAACACAAGGAAAACACTCAAATTAACTTTAAAAGTACATTTAATTGTATTTACTTTTTCTAATGCAACAACAAAAGTTGCACACTATAAACATACATTTATGTATGTGCATTGTGTGCATGTATTATAACATACTATATACATATGTATATATATAACAAACATAACAATTTATATAGCTTAAAAATTATGCAACTTATGAAGATGTCTTGAATTTGGTTCTACAGTTTCATTTCGTTAAACAAAATTAGGATTTAGCTTGGGACACTTTTTAATGCAAAGTGTAAACGAGAACCGGCTCAGATCGGATTATTTCCACCAATCTGGCTCTGGGTTGAACAGCGCGCACACGCACTGGCGCTGAGCGTGAGCGGCTGCTCACCAATTTTTTTCGGGGTTGAATCAAATTCTGTGCTACCAATTCGGCATCAGCTGGTTGAAGTTCTTCGATGGCAGGCTCATTTTCCGGAGGACCGTAAGTGCTGTCGGGCTCGGTGATAGCGGCTTCATCATCTGGAGGTCCATAAGTCTGGTCTGGTGTCTCTTCTGGAGGACCATAAGTTTCGTCGGGAGTGCCCTCTGGTGGCCCATATGTTTCATCGGGTATTAGTTCAGGTGGTCCATAGGTCTCATCGGGTTCTGTGAAAGGCTTTTCGGTTTCTGTAGGCAATTCGAAGGGGATTTCGGGCGTAACACCTGCTGCAGGATAGGGTGCTGGAGCAGGAGTCGCTTCTTGTCGTGCGAATTTCCGATTGTTTTGCGCCCTCAAGGCACCAAAACGTTTTGCTTGTCTAAAGCGTGCAGGTTCAGCTGACACCAAAGCCAGTGTTAACGCAAAAATTGCAATGACTGTGTAAAACTTGGCCATTTCAATGATCGTAATGTCGCTTCCGTTCCCTGCGAGTGCTGTTGTTCTAAGCGTGCTGGTTGTGTGTGATGATGTCTTCGTTAGTTGTTTTAGCTTTTATAGTAGTTTTTAACAGTGATTGCTTTGACATTAACTTTGTTCGTTTGCTCATTTGCTATTTTACCATTTTGCCTCAAAGAGTCAATGTCAAATGAATTTGGCTCTAAGTGGCCGACATCGGAACACAGCGTTGTAGCCCCTTACCCTATTTGGCTGCCACTTAAAAGTGAGCAGAAATTATTATTGTTTTGTTTACCTTTGAATTTTATTTCTTATGCGCTTTACGTGATCATACATTGAGGCTTGAAGCTCGAAAATATCAATAGCTCACACGGTCGTTCATTCAAGGGCTGTTGGGAGCGATCGAAGCACAATTTGTAGGTTAATGGCTGCCTATGGCGGCATTAAATGTTCTGGAACACGTTATGAGCAGAGGTTGCATGCAGATTCGGGGTATTTGATAATATTTCATCAAAATTCCATAGCAAATTCATTCCCTAATTATTGGCTCTTGAACTTGGTTCTGTTGTGGTTCTTATTATCGATATTCAATGCGGCGAATTAATTTCATGTCTCGTACTAGCTCAGCGTGAAACCATGGGTAATCAACGTCAACTTAAACGTCATTTCCACTTGCTTAAGGGAAGTGGGCAGCGGCGGCTCATTTGTATTCAGCGACCATCGTAGATGAAACCAAAGCCTCGCACTACATAATTTAATAGCATAATTAATTTTCATAGTATTACGTACGTAGAACTATGCATGAACTTACGAGCATTGAAATTGATAACAACTACCTGAATTTTTGGTGTTTAGATCGAATATTCCCTTAAATGATTGAACTACTCACGTTTCCGTACGGAGAGGGGAAGTTGTGAGCCGTATAAAAGTCTGTGTGATTATGAAATTCTATATCATTTCATAACTTGAAGCAACAGACGCGTAAACTGATCCAACAAGGAATGGCAAAAGTAGCAAAGATCTCCTTCATGCTCTTGGCTTTGGCCATAATCGCCTGCAGTGCGGAACCCGCTCGTTATCGTCAAGTAAAAAAATTCCAGCAACAGAAGCAGAGGCCTTTGCGATTGCAGCCTGTTCGTAAATTTGCGAAGCAACAAGAACCTGTCACACCTTACCCCACTGCTGATGAGTTAAAACCAGAAGTTCCCTTCGAAGAGGGTCATACCCCCGATGAAGTATATGGTCCTCCCGATGAGACATACGGCCCACCAGAAGCGGACCAAATTCCGGCCGATCAATTGCCCTCCGAAGAAGCCCCCGAGGAATTTGCCCCGAATCCAGATGCCGAAGAATTTCAACCCTCCGAAATTGAAGATACCCAACCTGAACCTGAACAGCCAGAACAACCTTCCCGCCTCACCAGTCGCAGAAAAACCGTCAAGAAAATCATACCCTCCCGTTTGATCCAGAAGAAGAAAAATCAAAAATCTCAGCGGTTAGTGGTGGCTCCAGCCGTTCCCTTTTCAGCGGTGTCATTTGGATCCCCTTTCTCTGCAGCACCTCAGCAGTATTTTGTGGTTAACCAACAACCCTTCGCCTATTCGGCTCAATATCAAGTTTGGTAAATCGCGAATTAAAAGCAACAGGAAGAGGATGAATAGGTGGATTTCAACCACAGAAGATGATTAGTAAAAATTGTTATATGTTCGTCAGTTTGTCTGCCGTTTCCTAGTTATAATATAGAAATGTTTGGTTGTAAAGAAGAACGAAAGGAGACAAAGGATAACTTGTTAATAAATCTTTAGAGAAAACGAATTAAATACGAATTCTTGTGTTTTACCCATTTATATTTATTACACCATCATCATTCTTCTCTAAGTGTGTGTGTATGTGTGTGTGTGCGGAGGGCAACAGTTGTTGCGGCTTCTTTCCAATGTCATCATGATGTGTATCATCATCATCGTCACATCTATATACTGATAGAGACACCCCAAATACACAGTCACACACACACTCAAACTCGATTTGTTGTCGTGAGCAAACACAGTCGTCATCGTCATCATCACTTTCATCATCTACTTTATCAGTATCACTGGCTCAAATCACACAAATGAGAATAGTTTTGGTGCTTTCCTATCCATCTTTCGCTCCCTCCTCCGCTCCTCCACTGCTCCCTAACTTCTCCATTCATTACTACATTACCCTCTGGCATCATTTTTACTCTTTATTGCATGTTTTATATCACGTTGTTGCTGTTGTGTTCTTTGCTTCTGCTGCTCATTCGTTTGCCATTATCCTCTTTGGCAACACAACATCCTGGATCTGAAACTGCAGGTGCTCCCAAGTAGAAGGTTTGAGGTTGGACCGCTGTCCCTCTCGTTTGCTTACGCTGGCTGACTTGGAACTTGTGGCAGTTCATGCGAAACATCACAAGGTATCTTGTTTTTATTGCTCGAGCCAAATGACAATAATCACTTCTTTAGATTAATGCTTTTCTGCAACGTACGATTGCATTAGTTTAGCAAAATGTTAGTGACGTCAAATGATCGATTAATCTAATAGTTGGCTGTTTGAAATAAACATCACAACACCACCGATTTGACAATCAGTAACGCCATTTTTGACGATATATCTGTGGTCACAACCCATAACAGCCTAAGTCTGTTTTTTCAATATTTTCAGTACAGGAGTTTAAAGTTTTGAATCTTCACTGAAAATCAGGAGAAGGTGTTTTTTGGAAAACTTTGCTACAGATTCCAAGGAAACGAATTTCTTTACTTAGTTGTTAACAAAAAATAGTTGTTTATTCTCGCAGTCAAAAGATATTATCGAAAAAGACACTTAGGCTCTTATGAATTGTTGAACGAAAGAAAGTCAAAAAATTCAGTTCATTCAGAGTTAGGCTATTATTCCAGATTAAATAAAAAACTTTAAGTTTGGAGAAAGACCTTAACTCAATTTATGTTTATCAAAAAACGAAATTGTAATTCGGAATAAGAGCTTAACTCAAGTTAGGAAAATAAAATTGTTTCTTTATTTTTTGGATTAACGACTTAAGTTGATTTAGGCAATGATGAAAAAATAATGTTTATATTTGTTGTAATCCTAAATTGACTTAGGCAGTTATGCCAAAACAGTCATTTAGAAAAATAACTTAAGCTATTAGGTTTTTTAGGATTAATTGCTTTCCTAGAAGAGATACAAACATGAAAAATTTAGAGCAAATAAATTTAGATACGCTGAATACGATGGTGCTAATAACTCAATTGTGTCCTAACTCGAGTTAGGCTGTTACGGGTTGTGCCCACAGATATACTCGTAATTGTATACATTTGTTTGTTTAAAAGTATTAAAGTAGAAAAGGTGAGTAGCATTTTGTTATTGAATAGTGTATAAAATGCTAAACTCAAAATTATTTAGAATAGTCAAATTATCTAAAGGAAATAATTTTTAACTTCGGCATAAGTATTTCGATTAATGGCTTCAGGCTATCCAACGAATGAATATTATAAAGTTATCATCTCTTGCGGCTCTACATTCCGAAAAAAGTTGCTGAAAATTCGGAAACTGAAGACAAGAAGGGCGATAGTTTGAATGCAAATTGTAGGAAAAGGTGTATTATAAAACTAAGAAATTAGAAACTTCGAGCTCTTTCCGCTATGGTTAACAGAAAATAAGCTTAAGCTTGCTGATTGTGGGAGAAGCTCTTCCACATTCCACTCATCAACTATATATCAAATTTGTTTTTCTTTATATAAAATGTTATATCATAACCCCCTGATCGGTTAGTAGGAAATCAGCGTGCTAATAAAAAGTTTTGCTTTTCATAATTTCAATATTAATGAAAAGTAAAAGTTCCCTTTGTTGTATTCCATCCCTCAACAATTCTTCAATGGACTACCATTCATCCCATATGAGATGAATTTAATGAAATTTTTCGAATCATTTTCGACCGCAAAGCTTATTGGTGTCCAGTGATTCGAATGGCAATAGGCAACTTTTTCCACTGAAACAGTTCATTGGTACCTGTCTACTTTGCAATTTGTCTCTTGTCCTTTTTTCTGCTGCTGCCGAGCATTCAAGCAGCATGATTGTATAGCTCCTGATGCCAGCGGTGTTGATGGTGGCTCTTATGCTGTTGTTCGTACCTGGTAGTTGTTGTGACTGATGGAGCTCTATACTCGTATATTTTACCACTTGTCACCTGGATGGGTGGCTTCCGTTTTTTGTTGTTTTTTTTTTTTTTTTTGATGCATATTTTGGTTGTTGGCAAAATACTTGTTTGTCTACGATGTTGACGATGAGGAGGACCGACTGCTACTAAAAACGTAATGATACCACTGAAAAGTCGAATAACTTTCATTCCCAAAAAACCAAATGAAATCTTTGCCACCTCGTCCCACATCCTGGGTGCTTCTCGTTAACCAATGGATGTTTATGTTGAACCCTTTCGAATGTTGCCATGACTCCTCTTAGCTGTGGCAATTTTACAATGATGCTGGGTTCCTTCTTCCATCTTGTTGACATTTGAAATGAATTGGAATTTGAATAAAAACCAAACTGATCTCGTATGCATGAAAATATACGAGACGGAAGAAACATGCGAGCTCATATATTTTCATTTATCACATTGTAAAGAATGAAATATTTGGGAGCAGAGATTTCTACATATGGTAAATTTATAAATTTGTGTAGCAATTAATAAAAAGAATGAATAAGTTGGATTTCGGCCTGCTGAAATTGATACCAAGAGTACAATGTTTGGTATGAGTACCTCAACACAGCAGATGTCTGTTCGGGGTCCTAATAGCAATAAATAATTATTGCCGTGTAAAGATAAGAGTTAATCTCTCTATCAAAGGTTATTAAATAAATGCGAGAGTTGCTGGACGTTGTTGTTGTTGTCATTGTTCTTGTTGGCATTCAACTGCAAAACAGTGAATAATTTATTTAAGTTCTTCTTACGTAGGTTCGTACAAATAATCATTTTTAAAATGATTTACGTTATGAGTTCCATACATTCTTCGAGAGTTGTTGACTTTAGCACCGAAATAATACTTAATTCTATGCGAAACTAAAATTAAACTTAACTAACCAAAGAAGGAACCCCGTTGGGCTTGTGCTCCTGCGAAATTCGTTGTGGTTCCATTTCGTTGCGCTTCAATGGCTTGGTAGTTTATGAACCAGAAGGGCCTTTTGTCTATGGGCAGTTTACTCAACTGATCAATCAACTGTTGGTCGCCATGGGCATCCAGGGGATAGACGGGTGCTGGAGGCACTGTCGTCGTGCTGGATGCTGAAGAAGTGGCATTTGCATCAATTTCACCGAAACGATCCTCAAAAGTTACGGCATTGCCAGCGACTGGCAGTGTTATGTAGTTGCTTTCTGGGTTTACCACTACACCAAGTGGTGGCTTCTGTGGCTGGCCGAAGGCTATCTGGTGGCTGATGGCTGGTGCATCGGGTGAGCCAAAACGATTTTCAATATCACCGGTTGCAGGGGTGGTGGTGGAGTGATATTTATCCTTTTGATTGAGGCCATTGGCAGGGCGACTACCGGCAAATGATGGCCTTTGAGTCAAGACCGTGTGAATCATTAATAAGTTTATAAGCAGGAGAATTGCTACGTAACGTTTTTCCCTAAGTACAGCCATTGTGTTCTAACTAAATTTACGACTTTTGTTTTGTTATTAATAGCAATTAGTTTTGTGAACCGAAGAAGAGTGTGTAATTTTAACTCTGTAGTATTGTTGAGGTGCTGTTTCGTATACGATTAGCCAATCTCGTTTCACAAACCGATTTTCTCTTAACGTCTATGACGGTTATATAAATATTTATATATTTGTCTTGATGCTACTTTCACGTCTTATTTGGTACTAACGTGAAATGAAGTGGTCTGGTGTTTATAAATACGAATCTCTCAATTAGCCAGCGACCGACTCTCTTCATCTTGGATCGGTGCACTTACTCATCCATCCTCAAGAAGCAAAAGCTTACAAACAATCGACCTGTAGAGACAGACATTGGCCCCTGTTTTAGTTTATTTTTCTCTTGATTTTTGTTTTGCGTTTTAAACAAAGCAACAACTTGTTTATAGCTGTATAGCCGCCCATTTGTATGTGAGTCGTAAGTGAAATGTATTAGAGATACCCTACAATGGGTACAACAAACGTCCGTTGTTGTATGAATTATAGTGGGTGGAGTAATAAAATATTTGCGATCATTTTCATGAAAGATTACTGCTGCATCTTAGAAACCTTTAAAATAAGTTCAAAATCAGGTTTCCTAATTTTGATTTGACTAAAACAACAAGTGCAGAAAAGTGTGGAAAATATTTCAACGAAATAGATGCCTATTATCAGATCTTTTGTCTATTAGAAAATGCTTAGTTTAAATAAGAAAAAAAATCTCATTACATCTCATTAACAGTCCAGCCGGAATGTTCTCACATTTTACTATTTAAATCTGAATGTAAATCTTTTGCTTGGTATTTATCACTGGAAAATATCCAAAGGCAATCGAAACTATCTACAATTTATTAAAGAGGCATGGTTAGAAGGAATACTTGTCATAATGATGTCGTGTTATTACTTAATACTATTATTACTTAATACTATGGACGGCAGTTGTATTACTATTGGGCGAAATCGGTCAGGTTAAAAAAAAAAAAAACTTGTCCATACAAGCACTGAATGAAACTTTGGAATAATGGACGTATGGCGTTAGTTATTAGGCACATTAGGAATACATTATCTCAACTCGTGCCGTTCTTTAAGCGAGGACAAAATCGTTTTGTGGGCATGGGCAAAATCGATATATTTTGCCTGAGATGACGCATCCACTTTTATGACCCACAGGTATCATATTTGGAACGAATTCATTCAACAATAAAAAAAGCCATACAAGGGAAAACTAACTTTTTGAAAAATTGGTCCTTTCTGAATTAGTCTAAAATTTTTATCATTTTGTCGTTAATGAAAAACAACGTGCAACGATAGTTGTCAAATGGACCAATTTCAAAAATTGTTTAATATTTTTATTATTTATAATAGTTTTAATTTAGCAATTTTTCACAGGAAGAATAACGGCCGAGCGTTTGGCCATTCTAACTTAGCACCTGTCGACTTGTATATAATGCAAAAATCATAGAAGTACGACATTCATTGCTTGAAGACTTTGCTGTTAAAGACAGAATGTTAGATTCGGAAGTTTATGAACTCGCTATGTATTATATTGCAATTAGGTAAATATAGTGAAGATACAAGTGGAAGACACAGAGTCCACAGAGTCTACATATACCTATACATATACGATACATAATACTGCAACCCGCCATCTTTGGATTAAGAGTTTCCGTCTGCCGCAATCAAATTAAATTGTTTTACTTTATGTATACTAAGGCGATATAAACGAAAAAAAAAAAACTCCTAAGTTCACTACAAAGTGCTCAGTAACTATAATCGTGGACCGTAAATTCAATTATATTTTGACACTTATGAGCCATAATTTAAATGTTTAATATGGATTAAATAACAACGTTCCCAATAGTGAGGTAACGAGTGGGCAAGTCTCAAATTTACATCAGATTATAGTATGACCGACATAGTTGGCCATTGAATGCCCTACACAAAATGTAAAAAAGTATGCCATGTCATGCCTGGAAAATGACAGTTGTATATAACATATAAACTAATTTGTACAATTTAATCTGTTATTAAATTTTTCGTTATATTATGGAGTGGCTGTAAATTCTAATTAAAGTCATAATTCGGTACTTTAGGACGAAAAACATGCAAAGTGGAAAATTCTAATAAGTGAAGTAGACTGTCATATTGTAAATCATATTTTTCTGCTATTAAAATACACAACATTTTTATAACATTAGTATGGTGAAGTTGTATAGTCTATTCGTTATTGAATTATGGAGAAGATATGTTGTAATATTGTAATCACACATTATATGTGGACACACATGACCGATTTTAATCAAAATTTTTAAATGTGATATTTATTTCAATGTATTTCCAATGAAAATTATCTTTATTATTTCCCATTTATTATACGTACCTTAAAAATACCGGAAAAATAAAAACATTTTCGTAGTAAAACCTTCCTCAGCAAATAATTACGGATAATTATGCATCGTATATTCAACACTCACCTACCTTATGTGCAGTGTAGAGGGTTCCCCACAAAGTAGGGAGGCATTTGGTATCCCCGTTATACAATCCAGTTCGATGGAAAAATAATTTTTATTGAAGATTTTGCATATAATTGTCAGTGACTTGTTTGGGTTTTCTTGTGGTTTTGGGTTATTCCCAATGAAATACACAACAATAGCAACGGCCTAAAGAAGATAACAAATGTACTTGTGCCAGACCATAATGATCACGACAAAACTTTTGTGGTTTTGCAAATGCAAAAGCGAGTTGCTTCCAGCTAATATAACTGACGTGCGCCCACCAATATAGGTAAGTACAAAATGACGACGATGGCGATGACGATGATCATGATTAATTTTTATTATTTTTGAATATTCTCAGACTTTATGACGTATCTCAGGGTATGCAAATGAAACCGGAAAGTTCCATGAGAAACCTAAGAGATATTCAGCTGTCGGAAGGTCTATGCCAACATTATACATTCTCTTAAGATCTCACAATGGAAAGACGAGCATATAATTTTGTACGTTGCAAACAAATACCATCGCAACAGTAGCTTCATCGACTCCCAGTGAGCTGACAATAATGCCCCTCTTCGAAACCCCCCAAAAGACACAACAAATATGAATGAAAGTAAATAAATACATAAAAAGATTTGGGAGTGTGTATTTCTATCTTATCAATATTTGCCAGTTCAGTGAACTAAATTTCCCGCAGTCGGAAATAGTTACGCTCCATTCCCACTCAATGCAAAGGAATCATAGCACAATACACGCACACACGTACTCGCCCTTGCCTCACTGGCAAGATAGGAATACACTCTAGATCTTCGACTACATATAATCTTCTGTGTACAGATG